>JAIPRK010000583.1:0-31032 GCA_025469195.1 Chaitophorus viminalis | reverse complement strand
ACCAGAAGAAGAATTAAATATATCTTTTACAACAGGTCTTACATCTACTAATTCTAGGTCGGGGAATTGGTCTACCGAAAAATATCTGTTTTATACGTCAAGCCTTTGCATGGCGTATACGACAATGTAATATAAAATATCACAAAATAAATAATTTAAATTCTGAACGGAATGATGAATGTATTGATTTTACTATGATATGTGTTTTTTTTTTGTGTCTGACGCCTCATTTCGGAGCAATAAAAATGCTTCGGTTTCCTTATACAGCAACTTCTCCAATGTGAATGTAGAATGTAGAAAGTACAAAAAAAATAATTTTAAGTTGCAAATTAATTAATTAAAACTAATGTTGTAAGATTAAGTCCCAACTATCTACACATAATTAATAACTACAATTTTACGTTACCTACCTATATGAGAGAAAGCACGTGATCACGTGTATCACTAATCAGATAATGAAACAAATATTAAAAATTAAAATACTTTACCTCCACCCCCTAACCAATTCTTGAGGAAAACCGTGTGTGTGTGTTTGTGCTTTTTGAAGGAATAGAAATATAATATTGTTATTTGCACAATAATAATAATAATAATAATAATAATTAGGGCAGAGGACTTATAGCTCTAAAAAATCACCAAATATGCACTTAAATAGACAAAATATGCATATTTTCAAATTATTTTTGAATAAAAATTAGAATCTTTCTGTAGGTGCTTATTATTTTAATGAATAAATTTTATTTACAATTTTATTTAACAACTTACAATTAATTATTGGAAATATTCGAGTTTATTTTTTGGGTTTTCTTAACTGATTTTCAACTTTCAACTTCGACTACTAAAAAAACAATTGAAAAATATTCAAAATAATTCAAAAAATATATAAATATGCAAATGCTACAAGTCCTCTGCCCTAAAATAATTAATATCATAATCTCATAAAGTTTTATTTCTAAAAAGAACCAGATAGACCTCACTCTGCTGTACAATAAGGGGTGGAGTGGACCTCGTTCGTAGGATAAGTCATTACAATGGATATGTTTTTTCCACGCTTTTGAAAAGTATTGAAAAAGATTGATTTTTGACTTGTCCAAGTACCATCTACTCTCAATTTCCTTTCATAAAAGTTGCTCTATGAGAAAATCGAAGCATTTTTAATGCCCAAAAGGCCAAAACGTAATGACGGACACAAAAAAAAAAAAATATAAATAAATAAATAAAAAAAAAAAAAAACACATTATTGTAAAACCAATAGATTCCATCACTCCGTTCAGAATCTAATAAATAAATAAATATTGGTATAAATCAATACAAAAAGTCAAAATTGCGTTTTACTTTATACAAAAAATTTAATAAATCATGCAAACAAAGACTGAAATGATGGAATTCATGACCTCTATTCTGCTTCCAAAATTTTAAATTAACTTCCAAATGCTATTCAATAAACTCTTAAAATTATAAATATTCTTATGAAGTCATGACTTTGCGTGCTATTACTACATCCAATGAATGCTTTTTTTCTTCTCTAAAATTTGTTAAATCCCATCTACGGCTAACAATGGGACGCGAACAGCTGAGTTATTTACTGGTCATTTCAGTGGAAAGTGATGAAAAATGTAAAATTTATTTAGATGATGCAGTTAATATATTTTCAAAAATAAAAAAAGGAAGATATCCTTTAGTAAACTAACAATATTTTTGTTAATCAACAAAAAATTTAATAATAGTTTACAGAGTTATAATTTGTACTTGCAATTGTTTTTATAAAGTATCTGCTACCTTTTATTTGCAAATAATGTTGTTTACCTAGTTAGTAAAAAGGTTTATAATAATTAAAATAAAAAATTTTTAGATTCTAAAATATATTTTGATGCGAACAAAGCGTGCTGTTTCTTTTACCCATTTAGGTCCGTCAAAATTTTACCACAATATATACACTTTTTCATAAGTATAAAATAGAATAACTATAATAATTGATTAACATATTTATATGTTGTGTGCTCGATGCGATAATCGCTGATTTTGCTTATGTGTTATCTTCCATTAATTATACTATTTTCTTGAAATATGAAAATGTAAAATATGTAGCAAAATATATATAAAAATCTAATTTAATCTTAAAAAAAAGAACCGGATGGGCCTCGCTCTGCTGTACAGTTGGGGGTGGAGTGCACCTCGTTCATAGGATAGGTCATTACAATGAATTTGTTAAATTTGAATGCAATGATACTTGTTAGGTATCATTGTATACGAATAACGGTTCTGAACGGAGATGATATGTTGGTCTAAAATGGGTATATAATAATATAGTATTTTATATTTAAATTGAAATATAATGCAATAGTATGCAATTTCGTTAAAATTTAAATTTCAAAGAGTCATAAAATTTTTTCCTAAAAAACACATTATTGTAAAATCAATAGATTCCATCACTCCGTTCAGAATCTAAAAAATATTATTTACATCATAGTTTTGAATAACACGAGGATGGAGGCTGCCCAGTGGCAGAGCTGTCAAGGAGTAAAGCGTACAATTAATAAATCTCATCAGAATTTTTTGACCGACGGCTGGGATGTCAGGGATGTTTTCTCTACCTTGAATGAAAACATCAAACGAGCGGGTTGGTATTGCTTGATAGATAGAATTGGAGTTTTTGTAATATTTGAATGCAATTGAATTGATTGTTTCTATATTAGTCTTTATAACGTGATTTATTGTAAACACATCAAGGGGCAGAGGTTATTAAATGGAGGGTAATTGATTGGAATTGCCTGAATTGTTTTGATTTGGGACGGTTTTGTATAACTGCGAATCTGTGAATACAATTAGTTTTATTGGCTATATTATAATTTAAAACTATTTGAATAGTCAATAGGTAATAAATAGTAAAAATGTTTGCTGTATGACTCATGACTTTTTAGAGTTAGGTATATAATTATGTATAGTGACATAGCCTCATAAGGCGTGTAGATTCTACGCTGTAGAATATACTATACTTTTCTATGTGAAAGTGGGAAACCATACAATATACAAATAATATACTACTTTCAATTTCGTCAAACTTTATATATTGTAGCCAATCATTTCCAATTTAATTTAGACTTAGCCATTATTGATAAAATAAGAATTTTAATATTAAATAATACTTTGTCACCGTTAATTTTTTATTTGTACTTATTTGATATTATTATAAATTATTAACATTGTTTCTTACATTGTGTTTCTTAATCTTTTTATTGGCGTGATAGTCTCCATCACCAATCGTTATTTTTGATGTACTGCCTAAAAATAATTAACGTACATTATATCATATAATACTAACATATAATTTATATGTTAGTATGTAGTTTGATGAATAGTTCATAAATTAATAATAATACATTGTAGTTTATTTTTTTGTAAAATAAAAGTTCAGAATATTTAATTTAATGCTGTAATTACTAATTGCATTACAATGTATACATGGTGACCTCAAAAGGACATTCCGTGAATTCATGATAAAAAAATTACTGTTATTGATTAATATGTAATTAATAAATAAACGAAAAAATCTCTCATTTAGTAAAAAAGATTTTTAATTACTTTCTGACGCTTATGCATAGGGTTCTATTTTCTATGAGAGTACAATGCTTACAAGTCACAATATAGCAACTATCTCCGTTAAACTACAATGATAAAATAACTTGGTAGGTAATTACAATATTTTCATGACTATATTATGATTGTTCTTATACATAATAAATAAATATTATAAGTTATTGAATGTCAGATATAACCATATAGCATATAGGTAATTTCACAAATTTGAAATTACCTAATCACATAACATATTTTTATACTGTGAATTCATCGGATTTATGTATTCAACGTATAATGTGGATTCACATCGTATTTAAATGTAAAGATAATTACTTCAAGGCGGGATGGGAATGAGGATTGATGATACTTAATATCATGATATTTTATTGATATACTATTATTAACAGGTAATTGTAATATAATAATATTATTATTTATTTTTATCTTGGTGTAGTGTGTCACCTACGTCCTACATGCTATAAATTGGGTATAATATAAAACGATATGATTTCTTCACAGCCTATACACCAGTATTACCTATACATAATATATGTAGCCAAATAAGACCCATTCATTTTTAATATTTGTACTTGGTGAAGATTAATATTCGATTAACTTATTCTATAATACCCTGGGGTTTTGCGAAGCTTAAGTAATTTTTTCAACATTTTTAAGAAAAATGTTGACGAGGTACATGCCTTTTTTTGGAATACGATTTTGAATTAAAAGATCGATTTCTTGATCAAATTTGGCTACTTAAAATAGCATATTTACGCGATATTTTTACAAAGATTAATGAGCTTAATTTCACACTTCAGAGCAGACAAGTAAATATTTTTAATGCTTACGAAAAAATTCACGCTTTTTAAAACAAAATCAGATTTCTGGAAAATGTGTATGAACTCCAACGAGTTTGATTGCCTTCCAACAATTAATTGGATTCGGAAGAGGAAAGGATCGAAATAAATGAAGTTTTCATTGAGAAAATTATTCAACATCTCACTGGATCGTGTGAAGGTTTTAACCAGTATTTTCCAAATGACCAACAGATGAAATATAAAAATTAATTGTGGACTAAAAACAAAAAACATATTTTTTGAATGAAATACCTTTAACACAATATCATTATATGATTATAATTTATTTACAAATAATCCTAAAAAAAAGCTAAAAAGCTAAAGTAGGGGTTTCGCGATAAAACATAAAAGTGGATATCAAAAAGGGTTCCACGGAAAAAAAAGTTTAAGAAACGCTGCATTAATTCTTAGCGGTCAGCTCAATTAATCCTATTATTTTTAAGTTATATTAAGTATTGATTACACTATATACCTAGTGTGGCGATTGAATAAATAAATAAATCACCAACTTAATAATAACGTATATTATAATTTAATATAAAATAATTACAAATGAACGAGTGATTGACTCGGTGTGTTGTAATGAAGATTCGGAACTAGACTGTGTAGAAGGCGCACCCGCTTCAGCCTTATATCCTTTCCGGGTCGTGTCGCGAAGATTCTCGTCGCCGGGGTGGTCAAACATGCTAGAACTTCAACCGCCCGCGTATTTTCCGGTGTGTTTGACGCGAAACATTTCCGATGTTTGGGCGGTCGAATGTTCCAGAACATTAGACCGCCACACCACCTCCCTGCGGAGTGGAATTAGCTGGGGTCAACAATGTACGGGAATCTCACTCGACGACTTGAGCGAGTTCTGCGTTCTAGCAATGTCGAAAGATTGGTTCTGGGAGATTGTTGTTGGTAGGCCGTGTGCAGGGCAGTAGCTGGTGGTGAATTGTCCTGTTTATCAGTTGTGATTTCATCAACCGGGAGATGGGCAGGTTTTACTCTATTATTATATGTTCCAGAACATTCGACCGCCACACTAGTATACATGCAGATTAAATAATTTAAGAATTGAATAATTGATCAGACTTAATCTTAACTTATCGTCTGCATAAGTATTAATTACCCGAGGTAATAGGTGCTCCAATCTTATCCTGCAGTAGTATTCAATTTTTAGATAGTGAAGACCTAGGTAGATTGTAGGTACTTATTTACCTACTTGATTTTTTGTCTTATAATTTGTGATTTTGTTTGAAGCATTTTATTTGAACTTCTTGGCTCCATTGAACTATATGATAACTGGAATGCTCACCAAGCAGTGTTGCCCGAAACGGTATGTTAGAACGAGATGGGACATACTAATGGTGTTACTATCTTTGTCTTACACATGGTGCTAATATCTTAAATTCATTTACCGCGACATTATTTTAGTTTGTTTCTTAAAATTTGGTATCTCATTATTTATTTTATAACTTCCACAAAATCTTTATGATTAATTTAATAGAATATAAATAATTAAACGATAAATAAATAATTTATTAGTAGATAATTATAATATAACAAGTTACAAGTATTAAGAAATGTTTTTTTGTGAACTTCTATATTTGTCATATAAATGTAAAGGAAGTTGCAGTTAATTATATGTTTAATGTTGAGAATAAATTAAGTTGTAAATTGAAAGTTAGGTTTTAATTCATAACTAAGCATATAAGATAACGACAATTTTATTTTTAGTAAAATAATATTAATTAAAATAAAAACATAGTATTTGTAATATTATTCAAAATTGAAAGAAAAGTTACTACACTACTTACCCGAAGCTGACTTACCACTTACCTCAAAAGTCATACTCAATAGCGGCGCGTGAATATAATTTATTAGAGACTTAATTTTTATGTAAACGAATGAAAATCATTATTTAATAATTCATATTATGTACAATTTTTTGATTCCATTATTTCAATATTGGATCAAAAACGCTACAAGATATAATGTACAAGAAACGCACTACACAAATAAACGCAACGAATAACGTGTCGCCCGTTGGCAGAGACTAGTCTCCCGAACCATAGATTAAATATTTAATTTTTATAGTTGACAACAGTATATTATTTACACATAATATAAATTACACAAATACTTGAAAATAATTTAAAACAATTTTTTTTTTCCAATGTATTATTAGAGAGACGCCGTTTCAAAGTCTCCCCTAACGCACCGCCACTGGTCATACCTATAGTATTTTATTGTACAAATAAAAATATTGAATAATTATAAAATTTAAATGTTTAATTAAATGAACTGGTTATTATAACACACAAAATAACTTTGTAAACATGTTACCAACATCATTGATTATAATTTATAATATAATTAATGCCAATATTATATAACTTAGATTAAACATGATTAAATAAAATTAGTTTGTTTAATTTATGCCTAAGGGATGACTTTGAACCTTGTTTTTCGTGTAATTCTTAAGTGCATGTATGAATAACTGGATGAATAGGATATACATTTTTTACTCAATTTAAAAACTGTCTTTGAACTTTTAATATAATATCTTTTTTAAAGTTGTTATTTTTTTATGTTTAAAGAATATGCTAGATAAAATTTTTCAGTGAATAATATTATTTCAAAAATAAACAATGAAACAAATTTCAGTTGGCCTCGATTTTTAAAATTTGTAAAAGAAACATAATCTGTTACTAGTATTAATGAATAGTTACTTCCTTACTAAAAATATCTTTATTTAAAATTATATCTTCATAAAATGAACATGGAAACTTCTCAATAAATATTTAAGTTTGAGTTTATAACTTAAGTGACAGAACAAAAAGTTAAACGAACATTATTAATTATTTTATTATTTATTGGTAAACACAAAGCAATCATATTGTTATGTGTGATAAAAAAAGATAACAGCACCATTCTTATCTACTGTCTTTTTCTAACATGCCGTTTCGGTTGATCGTGATGTTTACATTGGTCTTATGGTTGGTGAGCATTCCAGTTATCATATTTCAATGCTTGGCTCTGGCAGTTATCACGTAATACGTTACGTCATTTAAATATTCTATGTATACAATTACATTTTAAGTGGTTCTAATTATTTTTAGGAACTTGTATTTTGTAGGTACCAATAACGTTTGTTCTTATTTAAATACTACTAATACGTATTACGTTATATTATCTTAACCAAAAATTTTGAGAAAATGAGATTTTATTGGTATTTGTCAACATTTGAATCATATACTTTTGTAGTCTTGTAGCACGAATTAAGATATAAAAAATATATCTTTAATACAAGTTCATCTTAAATCGTATTTAAATAGTAATTATAATTGATTACAGAAATGTCAATGAATACTATTATAGATAGATTATAACCACTGATATACTGTTATAACTATCGATTATCTATAACCGTGCTATTCAATAATATATTATCATATAATAAGAATCAATATTATTACAATTAAATCATCGTGAACTATTCTACTATGCTGGTTGGAAAGACGATTGACTGATGAACGCCAAAGGATGAACTGAAAAGTGAAGACTTCAAGAGTAAAGAATCAGAAAAACTCCAGAGTCTGGAGTCCAGACTGAAGATTGAACTTATTAAAGAGTGTTCACTGTTCACTAATTCACTATTATTCCTATTTCCTACGACTGAACAATGTACATTATTAGAATAAAGAATGATAAAATTTCAATTGTGTGATTGGGATCATAGAAAAGAGGAGATGTGTATGTGATACGTGCCATACATTCCTGAGAATTGGAATGTAATATTATGCGAATAGGAGAAATCAAACTAGACGTTTTGGCTGCACTGCGGCTCGCCGCCATGATTGTTCCGCGTGTACCGCGCGCTGCATACGACGCGCCCTAAACGCCGTAAACTCAATTATTCGAATCGACAAAACGCCGCCGGTCGCGCTTTAGCAGTGGAGTTGTGCCTGAGCCACTGCCCGTTATTTCTTCACTTTGTCAGACTCGTTTGCCAGTGCCACTCGTCTACGCCCTACGGTGTTCGTTGCTGCAGTCGTCGCCTACGTTATCGTTGTCGTCGTCGTTTTTGTTGTCCGTCGTTGGATTTCCATAACACATTCAAGTCACCATGGTTCAACTCGTTAGCGATGCCGTAAGTACTTTTTTATTTTGCCATACCGGAGGACATGTTCATTCTCGTACGATTTCTTAAGGATTTTCGTATTAAGTTCTCTTGTTTTCCCCGTTCGAATTGTTTGGCTATGGCTCACTTTCATTTTGCGCACGTCGCGTGAGCGACGGGCAAGGTCGTGCCGTCGTCGCCATTATGTAACGCACGCGCTGCGAATGCTCAACTTCGAGCTCGTCGTCGCCGCCTCCGTGAGGACCCCTCTGGGTGAGGTGAAGGGCTTTATATTCAATTTGGCCTCGGTCATCTCTCACCATAGTAATTGGAGTATTTAATTAGGATATATCCTTGTACATATTGTGTACTACGAACGATTGTGTGCGTGTGGTGTGATCGTTGAGTAAGTGGGTATGATATACTACTCCCTTATCTATGGTTTCCCAGAAGGGGCAGTTGTATAGCAGTCTGTGAGTTAATTTGATGAATTTGTCTTCTAGAAAAATCACCGAAGTTATAGATGACAAATCAATAGAAATATAGAATACAATTTTGGCTTCTAAAAAGTACGATAAATTGCATTGATATTAATCATTGATTAGAATTATGACCAAATATCAACTTTTGGATTAATTACTATTCACATAATATCTGATAGAAGCAGAAATTTATCTTACGGTAATGGGATTTAAAATATTGTTTGATGTATCTAGGAAATTAGTATGTCACATAAATATCTGTTATATAATTATCTAACTGTTAGATTCTAACCTGCTGTGGACTCAATTGTTCAATCCATATACTATATTTTTTAGTCTTGTTTCTAAAATTATTACTTGAATTAAACTTATTTGTAAAAACACCTGTTGAAACAAAATTATATAATCTAGTCATGCTTCTGTTTTTGTCTGAAAATAAATAATAGTAATGCATCATAAATGTTACCAGTTACGGGGATATTTGATTTAAAGAAATCGAATATTTTCTTTTCCTAATTGTGTTACCTGATTCTGTCATTATAATTAAACAATTAACCAAACTTTTTTCATTTAATCTTATGTAGTTATCATTATATATTGCTTAAAACAATATTATTCTCATGCCGATTTTATATTTTCATATAATTGAATAAGTATGAAAATATTTTAATTCATATTTTTTGATTATAGTTTTTAAACCATTAAATATGGAATATGTCTTCTTTTAGAACTATAGTTATTATAAAATTCCCTGAAATATAAGTAAAATTTTACTTATTATTTTAATACATATTATATTTATTAAAGCGATTGTTTTGAAGTGTTATCATTTATTTAATTGCCATTCTAACTTAATTTTATATTTCAGGACCTATACTAGTATATTAAGAAAATTATTCCCAACCAATACTTAAATGACTTAAAATACCAATTGAAATGATAAATGCCTAGGTATATTATTGTCATCATTGATTATATTAATTAAATAAATTATCATTACTTTAACAATATTACTATCAGTAGTATTCTTAATATAATATATATTTAATATTAAAATTTTAATATAAATATAATATATTATAATATATTATATTATATTTACATTAAAATTTAAAAACTGAAGAATAATATTAACTTCACCAGATATTATGCTGAGAAATGTGCCATGGCTTATCTGTAATTGTTTTATCCGTTCAACTATAAAATAAATGCAAGATAATGAAAAATACCTATCGGTTATGTCAATTAGCACTTTCATTTTGTAAAAACATTGTTTTGAAGCCTCAAATACAACTGGGATGATTCTGTCAGAGACGTATTTATATTTCTGGTGCCCTGGGGCACTGTTCCGTAAGCGCCCTCAAGTATAAGTCCCATTAAATATAAAATTTACAAATTTTCAACTACTAAATAACTTGCAATTTTGACATATTTCACACAAATTTGAACTTTATGGGCATTTTAAAAAATGTATGTCGCACAATATTCGATATTTTTTAATTACAATAAGTACAACTTATAATAAACCTTGAATTACATTTTTAAGATTTTTGACAGTCAATTTTTTTTATTGATATTTTAAAATAAAATACTTAGAAACATCGAAGATTTAAATTGTCTATAAATAGGTCAAAAAAAATTAGAAAACTTTTAGATAAATACATTTGGTAAAAATTTCTAGTATTTGCGTATTTTGGTTTTTGAGTTATGTATTTTGTCAAAACGTTTGCATTTCCCGTTTTTCCTTCAATTTTTTATTGTTTTTTCTCAATGCTTTTGAAATGTATTAAAAAAATTTCATTTTTAATGTACCCGAGTACCATCTATATTCACTTGCCTTTTAGAAAAAGTGCTGTTTAAGGAAAAGAAATCATTTTTACTGCTCCAAAACGTGATGAAAGACACCAAAATAAAAAAACATTGTAAAACCAATTCATTCATAATCTAAAATATGGTGCCAATTTTTCGGTAGTATAAAAACCACCAAAAAAGGTAAAATTCTGTACATTTTGTTCTCACCACTCAATGGTAGAGTATGCTTATATCAATTGCCACCAAATGCAGTAAACTGTATTGAATATTTTTAATTTTTTAAAAATATCTATTTAGTTATTACTACATTTTTAATTTCATTGAATTTTTAATATTTTTTTCTTATACACTATAGTGTATAAAGGGTTTTAACCATGATTTGTGTTTATTAAAAAATACAAATATTTTCATTAAAAACAATACAGGGGTACTGGTATTATCATTGTTGTGTAATAAATGATAATCTCAATAATTATTAATAATTATTTTTCTATCTCTTAAATAACCTATGGTATTATTACATTTACATCAAAATACTCTTAAAAATTTACTGCCCATGCCCCCTCTGGCCTTCCTAAATATGTCCCTGGGTTCAGTGGGATACTAATCATTATAATAATAATTTAATTAACCAAAATTATAAAATAATTAATGAGTACTGTACCCAATTTTAAAAGAAAATAATAATTATAATTTAAAAATCTTTATGAACTCTGAAGATATTAAGATATTGCGCGGATGAATTCCAATTCATTGTATATATCTTATATATATTTATTACAGCTTGATTCGTTGGCATTTTTATCTTAAATTTTCTGGTTTTTAATAGTTGGTACTTAAATTTTTCAACAATTATTATCTTTATCTATAAAAATTAAAAATATATCATTTTTAAGTGGATTGATGCAATTTATATTATGTATAATATGTTAGTTCAATAAATTATATATAATTGAGTAAATCCATTAATTTTTAAACCATTATTTTTTTATACCCCTGTATAGTTGTGTGGTATATTACTGAGAACTGCTTGCTAAGGATGGTATATTTTCATTATTTGAGTATAATAACTATATATTACATTGAATATATTTATTTTTCAGGCCGATTTGGCAACCAAATTAACCGATGCCAAAGACAAATTAGTCATTATTGACTTTTTTGCCAAATGGTGCGGTCCATGCAAGTTAATGGGTCCATTTATTGAGGTAATTTATTTAGTTAATATAATATCATATTAGATTATGAACCATTGGTGAATTGCTAGCACTTAGTTTAAAGTAAATATATTACTATGCTCAAATAATTGATTAATTTAATAATCTTTTTAAAAAAAAAACTTAAGAACTTCAGTTACATAGGATTATGATATTAATTTTTTTTTTTTTTTGTGATATTAAGCAAGAATTTCTTAAAAATATTACATATTAATATTTATTAAAATGTATTAACTCATATACCTGGGTCCAACTTCTTTCAATTCTATACCTTTGAAATTTAAGAAAAAGGAACTTCAGGGAGAAATTTTTGATTTAAAAATATTTATTTTTGAAATTAGAAAATGAGTAACAGTAATATTAACTAGTTTGTTTTAATTCTGTTATTTGCTATACCTACAGCACATACTTATTTTGTTTATTTATTTATCATTTATATTATTTTAAATAAAATAATACTTGTTTTCTTTCAAAAAATTTTTTTCATCTTAAATTTAAGTTTCAGATTTGTACAATTTGTAATATTGAATCTTAACATTGATTTATATTTATATTATGGTCTTATTTATTATTAACTATTAATCCTAGCTCCCTATCTCCAATACAAGCTGCATAAGCTTACAGGAGAGAAAGGTTATATAAAAAAAATATATGTTTGTAACTATGTATTCTTCATTACCATAATACTGAGAATAAATTGACCAATACATTTATAGGAATTAGCCAATGAATACCCAGATGTAGTAATGTTAAAAGTTGATGTCGATGAATGTGAAGAAGCTGCAATTGAATATAACATCCAATCCATGCCAACTTTCGTTTTTCTAAAAACAAAAAAAGAGGTAACATTTTTATTGTTATAGTATTACATTTCATTTTCAACTTTATTTAACAATTTATTTTGTTTATTCATAGGTCATTCGGTTTTCTGGTGCTAATAAAGACAAATTAAAGGAAAATCTATTAAAATTCAAATAATAATTTTGTAATTGGCTTCAATCATAATGTCCTACCACTGACTTGCATACTTAAAATTTTCTTAAGATCAAATAAAAATAGATTTTATATTGTCACAAACTTGGTTAAAATTATTACAAAAAATATATTTATATTCAAAGAAATTGCTATATAATATTCATAATTGGTTTTCATGTTTTATTTAATAATATAATCAAGCTATGCAGACGAAACAGGAGTGAATGTATACTTACACTTAAAATATTTAGAATAAAGTGCACATTGATGCAAATTGCTACCAATTAAATTATAATTTTATTAATTGCATTTGTACATATTTATACTTTGTTTTATTGAGGAGTCTTCTTACCAATAAAATGAAAATATGTTTGTAAAAATTAATTAATGATAAGAAATTCTAGGTAGAAACATTTTAACTGGAAATTAAATATTTCATTTTTTCAATACAACAGTTATGAATTCATGAAAAATAATCATCCAGTTATTTTATTTATAATACTTATCTAAAGATAAATTTTTTTATGTTTAACTTAAAAAAAAAAAAAACTAATTATAAAAATTTAAACTACCTGGTTTTTTTAGTCATAACAACAATTTTTATGTACAAATTCATGGTATCGTGTGTTCTTGGAAACTGTACCTAGATTGTTAATGATCATAAATTTATTAATTTTTTTTTGAAGATAAATTCTAAAACTATCAGTATTTAATAATGACTTCCAATTTATGAAATACTTCATAATATGTCAAGTTATGCTGTAAATGCTTATATACCAACTTTTCTGAAAGGAAAGTGAATCTGTTGGTACTTCGGTAAGTCAAATATTAAAAATTAAAAAAGATATGGAACTGGAATTTTTATGCAAAATCACTTTCTTATTTATTTATTTATTTATACATTATTAATGGGTAGGTATCCTTTGGTATTAATATAGTACAGCAAGTATTTAAAGTTTCAATATGACACTTATTTACATTATAAGAGTTAACAACAGTGTTGTTATGGAATGCGTTCCTAAAGGAATGATTCATGGAATTGATTCCTTTTTTGAAGAATGAATGAATTAATTAATTCCATTATTTTTTAAAGGAATAAGAACGTGAATTAATTCCTTATTTATAGGAATGGGAATGTAAATATTATAATTCTTTTGTTCTTGGAAATATTTTAACAAAACATTTGGGAGAGAAATTTCGTTTACTAATCATGTTTTTAATCTATACAATAAATTATAATAACAAAAATAACATTTTTTACATATTAATTGACAATTGTACTTAAAATTAAAATAATTTTATTGAGTAGGTATTGATGTAAACTAGGGTAACTAGGAACCAGATACTTTTTTAAAGGAACGAAAAAAGAACGAGTTCTTTTCTTATAGGAACGAGGAATTGAACGTGTTCCTTTTACTATCAAATGAATGAGGAATTGAACGTGTTCCTAAATAAAAGAAATTTTAACAATAATTAGAATAGTAATATGAGTATGAGTACAATTACATAAAATAGTAATAATGGTGAATAATAATTAATTAATCAATTTAACATTTAATAACACATTTCAACTTTAATATTTGTCTTAATCTTAATGATAATAATAATAATAAACATGGTATTTAATTCATTGCTAGATTTAAACCTAAGTATACATTTTTTTAAATAAATCACGTGACATAAAGACGAAATCTATATGATCGGCTATAATATTGCATAATGAGAGAGTTCTAGTGAAAAAAGATGCGGAACTGTAGTTATTTTTATCCCACTAAAAACACTTCGTGTAAAAAAAAGCTTAGAAAAAAAAAATTAGATCTTTAAGCACTATAAAGATGTGATATGATTAAATGCCAAGTATATTGAATTGAGGTACACTTATTTTGTTTCAATAATTTATTTACTTGGCTAGGAATTATTTCTTAAAAGAAGCAAAGTATGATGAACAAAATAATTAAATGGCTAAGGACTATTAAAATATAATATTCTTTATAATTCCTCGCCAAGTAAATAAATTGGTGAAAACAAAACACAGGAAACGCACAGTTGAGTGCCAATCACGAATTCACGAAATGGTTTGTCTCCGCGACGCGCGACGTCGCAATCGTCCGTAGTCTAACATCGTGCGTCGTCGGTACTCGTCGTACGTTGCGCCACACCACGGTAGCAAAGCGTGAAGTGGATTGGATTAGAGGCGCGGCGGATCGGGGTACAACATTATATTTTTACGAAATTTTCGTCGCATACGAAAAATCGGTCTTAAAAGTACTTGGAACATTTTTGCTTATAACTTTTATGCTATTTGACCTATGTGATTGCGAGTTTCTCTGTTCCCATATGCAAAATATTTGTGATCGATTGATACCTTACATGACCTTTTATGTTCAGCCATTTGTTCTGTAGAGCTGGACAATGAATTAACATAAATTAAGGCGGTTTTTCCATGGTAAAACTCTGGCTCCTGTTTTTATACGTTCGTGGCTACACTACGCTTTTTTTTTTTACTAAGCTTCGCGCTACTACCGTTGCGCTGGATATAATGGTACATGGAATAAATTCGATTTTCTTAAGTATCGATTTGGTGTTTTAAAACCAATCATAGATAGCAATTCCGGGGAATCAATAAGACCGTCCAGTAAATGAAATATGAATATAATATCAGCAACATTCCTTCAAAGTTCACAACTTGTAAATCCGAAAACCGAGTATTGCAGACTGATGGAAATGGGTATATTCAATTTATAATATATAACTTTTAACCATTTATGCTGAACATTTTCAATCGCCTCTTTATATGATGAATAACTAGGAGACCCGACTACAAAGCCAAACTTGAGATGAGTTTTGACAAGAGAAAAAAATAATGTTTTAAATGTATATAGATTTTTAAAATTGTTTGTACTTCTTTTAATGAACCCTAACATTTTAAAGGCTTTTTTTAATTTTGGTATTATGTATTGAAAAGGACATATTGCTTTCGATAACAATTCCTAAGTCTCTAACAGAATTGACACGCGTTAAGACACAGTTATCAATTTTATAATTATAAGAAATTGGATTTTCTAATCGAGAAAAAGTAATTTTTGACAAAATAGTTTTAATAAACGAAAAACCTTAAATCCTTTAAATTTTCGCCAAATGATTATATTAGCGTTTTCTATGCACGTTTTCGCATGTTTTCGAAGTATTTTAACTTTTTGACCTATTTTTAGACAATTTAGAAATTTACTATTTTTCTAAGAATTTTTTTGCAATTTCGATAAAATAATTTGGCTATCTAAAAAAATCTTGACAATTTAATACAAGGTTTATTAAAAGTTGTACTCATTAAAAAAAAAAAATCGAAAATTGGGTGACACACATTTTTTTTATAAGCCCGTAAAATTCAAATTTTTATCAAATAAATTAAAATCGCAATAATTAGTAAATTATTTTGTAGTTGAAAATTCATACAATTTTTGGTATTTATACTTAACGTTCAAAATTTTAACAAAAGATTTTTGATAAAAGTTTTCTTCAAATATCTGTTTTTTATTGTTTTTATTTATTTTTTTTCAAAAGAAAATTACAATCTCTGATGGTATATACTGGTATTACACAATAAGAAATTTCAATGGTTAAAATCGAAAAATATAAATGACATGAAAACGTGAATAGGAAGAAGCCTAATGACCGCACCTACAATATTAATTATTGCTTATTTGAAATTTTTAGACAGTTTTTTTTTTTTTGGTTGATTAGTACCAGGGTGCATTAGTGATGATTCTCAGAGCTATCGATTGGAACGCTTGTAATGGCCTAATATTTGATGGTTTTGCGAGACCCCCCATATTTGTATACCGTATGGTTCGTATGACCAAACTGGTTTAATAATTATGCTTTTATACCTATAGTATCTATAGTATTTTGTTTGCTAGACTTATTTTTGATTTTAGGACGGGGCGAAGTAAGTGGAGCCGAACGTTTGCGTTTTCGTTTTAGTTTTGTGCGGTGAGACCATGTCAATCTTTTATCTAAAGTATACCCAGGTACTTTGTCAAAGGCTGAATAGGAATAGATGCACCATTTAATATAAGAGGGGGACATTCGGTACGTCGTAATGTGAAATTGGCTTGTACCGATTTTGCCTCGTTGATTTTTATTCTCCGATTGTTAGCCCAGCCCGGCCCAAGTAGTTATAAAATTATTTTCAAAATATTGTACTGATTTTTAAGCAACTTATAGGTATTTGATGTTTGGGTAATCGTTGATAAAAATATTTCGGCTAGGGCAAAATACTTTAAAATTCAATAAAAGATTCCACAGAAATTGTTCTTACTGTCATTCAAAAATTGTTGAAATACATGAAAATAATTATTTTCTATAAGCGTTTGAAAAGCAAATATTGATATATTATTACAATTAAAATATAACATAATATGTTATAAAAACCTATTCTATACTTACAAGTTACAAATCACCTCCGTTCAGAATCGTTTTTCGTATGCAATAAAACTTAGCATTGCATTTCGATTTAACAAACCATTATAATAATCTTTCCTATGAACGAGGTCCACTCCACCTCTTGTACAGCAGAGCTCCCGTCGGCCGTCCGGATATTTTTTTTGACATGTATATGTCTTATGGCGGGGTCATTCTGTTAATTTGTCCGACACCGAGAATGTTATGATGACGTCATTCGTCATGAGGGTATCGATATTTCCGACAAAAACATCGATGTTTACTTGAATAAGTTATATGAAAAATTGTACCTATTTGAATGCCTGCTACAATTCAAGCGTGAGGATAGTATTCAGAAAAAAACTCTTTTAAAATGATAATATAATATTAAATTGACAATGACATTCTTATATCAACTATTGAACTATATTCAGTAGAAAAAAGACATATACATGTACCGATGTATCTGTATGTAGTGTATGTATGTATGTAGTGATACTCTTAGTTTTTTTTTATGAAAATTGCCATAATATACCTTATTCCTTAAATCCGGTAACATTATCTTACATTGTCAATAGGACATTCCATTGGAGGCGTTAACGAACCGTATATTCTTGACCATATTTGGTTCTTCTTCTTTAACTTTTTGCAAATATCTGTCAAGTTCCATGATTGAAAATATTCACAGTTAACTCTTTCTGGTTCACAACTATAAAAATATACAACAACCTATACAAAGAATGTCGACATTAGGTACATTAAGAATTAAATAATTCTAAGAAAAATGAAGGTTTTTAAATTGTTATTTAAATGATAATCTATACTTAACATGTTTACTTTCAAAATACAAACACATTAGCACTTATTATTGGTATAAGAAATTAAAAAGGGTGATCTCTATTGATTTTACATGTTCTAACTTACATTAGTAGGTAAACGTCTCGGTCGGAACTATTGCATTTCCATTAATAAACTGTTTTTCTTTGTAGTGGTCGATTGTATAATTTCCAGTTATGTTTAGAATAAAAGTCCTTTCATAAAATCGCGACATGTACGTTAACATAGGGTTGAACTAAAAATTAGGTACTAAGAATTTTTATTTTTATAGAAATAAATATTTTGTTTATGGTTTTATTGCGTGTTTAATAAAATTATATTCTTAGTAATAACTAATAATATGTACATAATTTTTGAATAAAATTACTACAACATAATTTATTATAAAACAAAATTACTGACCAATCGTAATGCCCAAAGCTTCAGTGGTTCCGGTAAGGTTTTTTTTCATTTTTATACTTTTTATTCTTTTAACAACCATAAGGGATGACATTTTGAAAAATCGTTTCTTAGTGAATGCTTGTGTCATTATAACTACATATATGCTGATTAAGAATTAATTTTTGAATAATTAAAATTTAAAAAAAAAAAACAGAATAAAATTTTGTCAAAAATGAAGACTACCATATTATGAGTTATTTAATTGTCGTTTTGGTTGTCATAGTGACTCGAAGCATTTGTTGGGTTCGTTATTATTCATCATCATAAAATCAACAAATCTAAATCATTCTATCAATTGATGGAAAAAAAAAAAACTGGATAGACTTCACAATTGAGTGGGATACAGACGATACAGTCATGGGTTACAGCTAGTAATGATACAATAATGTCATACAGTCACACAGTAATGATGTTACTTTATTGGTGCATTGTTTCTAATTCAAATGAAATCCAATGTTAGCACCGAATAACTGAGGGCTTATAATCGCAGAAATATAATTACTCTGACAGGTAAAAGAAAGATAATTTTTCTATACCTTTATAAACAAAATTCAAAAAATATATGATTACAAAACTTCATAAATTTGTTATTGATTTAAAACTTTTAATTTTTTATGCTGTTTTGCTTTGCTGCTTTAGATATTTTTCTGAACATAATAAAATGTAAGTACAGTATAATATACATTATAAAAGACTTAAAACGTAACGACTAAGATAATATATTAATTTTTCTACCTTCTACATATAATATTAATAACAAGCATAGTAACTTACTGAATTATAAAGAAAATAATAATAACATGAAAATAATTATTGCTAATTAATATCCATCTTTAGAGAAAGACCATTGTTTGTTCCATAAACCTTCGGTTTATAGCTAAGTTAGCTATAACCGAAGGTAAGCTAACTAAGTTAAGTACTGATCAAAACCATAAAATATTGGTGTAGTTAATGAAAATAATGGTTTTAAGTAAGTAGCAAAAGTATTCAGTACAAAAAAAAAAAGTATTTAAATACTTCTACTCAATTGCTTCACAACGCTGCTTGTATATAACTTGTTTACCTACTTGTCAGTTGTCATTAATTAAGAATACTCTAAATAAATAAACATTTTAAACCATGCTAATGCACCAATCAACTCAAATAATTTTTTCAGGTATAAAGGAGTTAAATTGTTTGTCGAGTTTAATACAAGTGGAATAAATCACATACAAAATAATTGTATAATTAGTAGTAATTTCAAATATAGTGCCAAAAACATAATTCATTTTGATTATAATTAATTAATTTCGATGACTTTTTGTCGAAATAATTTAAAATTATCATGTCCGAATATATGGTTGGTAGTGTTGTACGATGGTTTTTTGGCGGATGGAATTTGGTCGGATTATGTCGATGGTGTATTGTCGAATGGCTGTTTGTCGTTATTACGTGGCTCTTTGCCACGAACGGTTCGTAAAAAATCATCTGTCAGTGGCATTTTGTCGTGTTCATGATAAGCACGGATGTAGATAACACAGATTATAATCTGTGTAGATAATATAATATACAGCCGTGATGATAAGTAATATTGGCAAAAACTGATTATGAGATAATATTGGTGAAAGTGTAAAGTAAATCTCTGTAAATTACTATTACTTAATAAAATAAAAGTAAAAACACGGCAACAGTCAACATTGGGACAATAGTAATAGTAATAGTTTACTGTCCACCGTTGTGTTGATGCACGTATTGTAAGTTATGTCTTGGCTAATAGACCTAGCTGGTAAAGCGGAACATTATCTGGAGAAAATCGATCAGAATACAGCTGTAGTCTTACAAAACCAAAAAGAAAAATCATCAAAAGATGTTTTTAAGTATTTAATTGTTATTAATTGTTTACATAGCCATCAATATACACAAGTTTTATTTTTTCATCTTCACATTACATGATTATTATTTTTATTTTTAAAGAACACCAGAAGTGATAGAAAATGTATCGATAGAAATCGAAAATAAACCCGTTACATCAGTACCCAGTTCACCGGCAACCAAATCATTACTCAAAAGACCTAAAAACGATGCTCGTTTATCTGATGAACACTTACTCCAGTATTTAAATAGCCGTGATTCTGCTATACAATCTCAAGTTTGTTAAAATTGTTATATAATTATTTATATTTATTGGATACCAATAATATTGATGTTATATTTAGTATGAAGGCCAATCTACTTCTATGGATGGTTCAATTGATTCAATATCCATACCGTTGACAGAAGAAAATCATATGCTAAAGAATGAAATAAGAACATTAAATAATGAGATGTCATTGTTACAATATAAATTGAAAACAGCAGATAAAGGTTAGCAATTTAGATGATAATGAGTGCAATAATTTAGTTATTCAGTGTTATATTTATATGGTAGGTTGACTTTGTATGGGCTTAATCACGCTGTTTATTTGATCTGGACATGTTATTATGTAAATTCAAATATTATTAATATTTCAATATTATTTATAGATATTAGCCAAATATCAATAGAACTAGAAGTAAATAAAAGGCATTCAGCTAATATAGAAAAGGAACTGCAAGAAGCTCAAGTTCAATTACGAAATGCTCAGGATGTTATGTACCGTTTAAAAGAAAAATCTAAAACTAAAGATCCGGAACCCGAAGAAAATCATTTTATTTCTGACAGTAATCTAATGCATGAAAATCAAATGCTACAGAAAGAAATATCTACATTGCTCAAGAAGTAAGTGTACAGTAACAAAATGGATTCCATTTCATCTTATTAAAATTTCTTATCATTGTCTAGAATTGAGGTAGATGAATTAAAAAAAACTGATTTAGCTGCAGAAAAACTTAACTTGGAAATGGCACTCAATAATATTCAGATTGAGAAAAATAACTCGGTGAAAAGAGAACAGTTTTTAGACTTATCCACTGAATGCAATACTATAACCTCTCTTACCAAAACTAATTTGAACAATGTTGCCCAAAAGTTGAAAGATTGTTTAAATGATTTAGAAACGGTTAATACAACAGAAATCACTGACCAAGGGTAAAATTTGTTTAAATTTGACTTATTTTCCATTAATAATTAATAGTAATTAAAATAATTGTTGTAGGTCTCCAAGTCACTCAGAATTGGAATACTCAAATGTAATAACCAAATTAAGCGTCATGAAAAGCAATTTACTCTCTATTGATTGTGGATTACAGAAGTCCCTGCATGATCTCAGTGGTTTTAAAGAGAGACTTGCAAATTTTGATCCAGAGCCTTTTTCAGAAAATACTTGTAATAATCGCTCAGATATAAAAGGAGCAGTGAATGAACAAATATTATCACTTAAAAAGATGGTGGCATTCAAGCAATCTGAGTTAGAACAAGTGTTAGCCGAAAAACATTCAATGGCAATAAGAGTAGAACGCTTGGAGGTATTAATTAAAAAATAATAAAATTGTCTTATGCTAGATCCTAACCTTTTTTTTTTTTTTTTAATATTTCAGGCAAGATTGAAGAAAGAAACAAATATATTAATCAATGTAAATGATACAGACGATGGTAAAAATTGTTTAGTTAATAATTTGATTGTATTATAATAAATATTTATTCTTTTAGCAAAAGCCAAAGTACCTCATTTTATGTTGGAAAATGCATTTGATACTAGTGTAGCAAGAGGAGTAAAACGTGCTTATACTAGCTTAGATTCATTTGGATTACGTACTGGAATGTATTTACGAAGATATCCATTATTAAGAACTATATTATTTATTTATGTAGTAAGTATTTTAAATATTTTCGATTACATTTTATTCTAATTAGCTCGATAACATAAAATGTAAAATATATATTTTTTTTTATTAACCAATTTACATTTATAAGTATATAATTATTAATTATTAATTTTCTGTTTCAACATTTTAATAATTTAAAAGATGATAAATTAATAAATAATGATAAATTGACTAGGCTGCTAATAAGTTGACAATAACTTACATTAATTCATAAGTAAACGTGTATACCTTTTGAAGTTCTATGAAACATTGTTTATGAACATTTATTTAGTTGGTAATATTGAAGTTAAATGTCCATACAAGTACAAAACCCTGGTTTTTTCTAATATTCTGTTCATCAATTCTAAAATTGGTTAAGTTATTGATGTCTACTTCCATTTTCCTCTATCAGTTGTTTTAAAATCCCTTTAGGATTTGATTAGGTACTTGATTCATGAATGGTGTTCTGGGCCTTTTTCCCTCTGGCTTATCTTCTAATTGACAACTGCCTGATGTTTGATGGTATTGTTATATCAAAAAATTACCTTTTGTTTTGTATAGTTGTTTTCAACTTTAAGTATTAAAATATGTTGAATTTATTTAATAGTGTTTCATAATAAACATAATAATAGTAACCCTAATAAAGTAATAACTATGTACATAGGCCCTTGAGTTTAATTTGATAACATTTGGAAAATACTAGATTTTGCTGTTTTTTATTGGCTTTAATATAAATATTTTTTTCAAAAGCAATATTCAATTATTCCATTTAATAATAACTTTTGTTGTAATACATATAAGAACCTCATAAATTAGCTTAATAAAAATATTATATATTTTTTTTTTTTTATATTGTCCTGATATTTTGAGTCGTCTAAGAATAAAAAAATATTTTTCATTATGTGTAATAAACAAAAATATCAATAATATCTTTACATATATTTATATGTAATAAATATATTTCATGGCAATTTGATCTTACTAATAGAAAAAAAAATCATTGATATTAAAATGCACATTTTTGTATAAATTAATTGGTATTAAATTTTGAGGGTTCCCAGTCAAAATTACAAATTTATACAAATAAAACATTTTTGAAATTCTTTAGTTTGAATGTATATGAAGAATTTAAATGTTTCTGTGTAGGTAGCATGTTTTGTCCTTACTATATTTCACATCGCGAAATAGCATATTATTATAATTTATTAAGAAAATTAAAAACATGTTGCTGTATTTATATCAATTAATGACAAACAACTAAATAACATATAACAAGTTTTGAAGACAATTGAGGACTGTACATAATTCTATAATTTTTATTATTACTGAACAAATTAAAAAGGATTTATTTGCAAATAAATTTTATAACACTCCAAATAGCTGGCAACTTAAAATTCTCTTTTGGTGTCTGCTAAAGAGGTTTATTATTTTACCAACATAGCAAATAAATCCTTTTTACTTTTTTCAGTAATAATGAAAAGAACCGGATTGTTAAAGATTTCCCAAATTTAACCCACAGGTTAAAAAAGAACGGATGGGCCTCGCTCTGCTGTACAGTTGGGGGTTAGAGTGCATCTCGTTCATAGGATAGGTTATTACAATGGATTTATTAAATTTGAATGCAATGATAGGTATCATTGTATACGAATAACGATTCTGAATGGAGATGATATGTTGGTCTAAAATGGGTATATAATAATATAGTATTTTATATTTAAATTGAAATATAATGCATTAGTATGCAATTTCATAAAAATTTAAATTTCAAACGGTCATAAAATTGTTTTCTTAAAGTCTAGTAGAAATTTTAGAATTAGATTTTTGAAGAGTAACTTATGGATAACCCAGTGTTAAAATTTTAATCTTTAAGTATAAACAGAAATTTTTTTATGAATTTTCAACTACAAAAATAACTTGCAAATCATCGCGATTTTAACATATTTTATACAAATTTGAAATTTATGGGCTTATAAGAAAAATTTGAGTAAAACAATCTCTGATAATTTTTAGTTACGACGAGCATAACTTATAATAAACCTTGTATTAAGTTTTCAAGAGTTTTTGGACAGCCAAATAAATTTTATAAATTTTTCAAAAAAAAAACTTACAAAAATCGAAAATTGAAATTGTTTCTAAATAAGTCAAAATACTTTGAAAAATTATCCATGTATAGGAAATGCCAATATAAAGATTTGGTGCAAATTTCAAGTGTTTGCGGTTTTTCGTTTTTGAGTTAGAGCATTTTAAAAAAATGTGTTTTGTCAAAACGTGGTTTTGCGTAAAAATTCCCGTTTTTTCGTAATTTTTTTTATCGTTTTTTTCGACGCTTTTAAAAAATTCTGAAAAAGTTGGATTTTTGACTCGCTCAAATACCATCTACATTCACTTTCCTTTCAGAAAAGTTGTTGTTTAAGAAAATCGAAGCATTTTTATTGTCCCAAAACGTGATGACAGACACAAAAAAAAAACAAACAACACATACTAACAGATTAAAATTGTAAAACTAACAGATTTCATCACTCCGTTCAGAATCTAAAATTATAGTTTTATACAGTCCCCAATTGTCTTCAAAATTTGTTGTATAAGATGTGATTTAGCTGTTTGTCATTAATTAATGTATTTACTATCTAAACCATTAATCACTGTATTGTTTTTCAGGTGTTTCTTCATTTGTGGGTGATGTTGATATTATTCTCATATACTCCAGAGACCAATTAAATTTCAAATATTCCTTTATTTTTTTGAGCTTCTGTATGTTTAATCATTGATTATAAACATTAGTAATATACTATGTATAATTAATGATTTAACCTATCAAATGTCAATGTATAATCTATTAATATAATATATTATTGTTACTATTTTTTATGTATTTTTTTCTAAGATCATTATACACCAAGGAACAATTTTTATTAAATCATTTATTTTATTTACACTATGTATTCTTATTCATGTAACAATTCCATTTTGATACTTATCTTTATAATACTAAATCAGTAATCCTTACATCCAATTTTTCATTATAAAATAAACAATAATAATAATAATGAAAAATAATTATATTGTCTTGAGTGATATAAATATGCTATTTATAATATTAATATTTCAAAAGCTGTAAATTAATAATGTAATAAAATGAAGCACTCAAAATATCAACTGAATGGTGAGGTTTTTTATAGCATTTACACATATTACATAATCTTACTTGTGGCTTGTTTTGATTGTAATTTTACACTTTTTCCGTAATAGTTTTTGATAAATGTAATACAATTTGAATGCTTAAAATAAATATAAATATTGTTCAAACTCAAATGCTGACTCAGTTTTAATCAGTGCATAACAATTTATTATTTACTATGTTGGTCGCCGCTTAATGTAATCACTTTGGCACTGGAAGACTGACCAAGCAATAATATTAAACAAATAAATAAAAATAAGTAACAATTTGGTAAATAATATGTCAAATAAAAATGTTAAATGCAATGCTATACATGTACCTACTTATCAAAATTGATTTTGATTTTAATGTATATTAGATTCTGAACGGAGTGATGGAATCTATTGGTTTTACAATGATGGGTGTTTTTTTTTTTTGTGTCTGTCATCACGTTTTGGGGCAGTAAAAATGCTTCGATTTTCTTAAACAGCAACTATTCTGAAAGGAAAGTGAATGTAGATGGTACCTGGGCATATCAAAAATTCAACTTTTTCAATGCTTTTTGAATGCGTCGAAAAAAAAGATAAAAAAATTACAAAAAAACGGGAAATTTTACACAAAATCACGTTTTAATAAAATACATTTTTTTTAAATGCTCTAACTCAAAACGAAAAACCGCAACAACTAGAAATTTTCACCAAATCTTTATATTGGCGTTCTCTATACATGGTTAAGTTTTCAAAGTATTTTGACTTATTTATAGACAATTTAAGTTTTCGATTATTGTAAATTTTTTTTTTTTAAACATCTATAAAATTTAATTGGCTGACCGAAAACTCTTGAAAATTGAATACAAAGTTTATAATAAGTTAAACTTATCGTAACTAGAAAATATTGTAGATTGTTTTACTCAATTTTTTTTTATAAGCCCATAAATTTCAAATTTGTATAAAATATGTTAAAATCGCTATGATTTGCAAGTTATTTTGTACTTGAAAATTCATAAATTTTTTTCTGTTTATACTTCATGTTCAAAATTTTAACATTAGGTTGTCCATAAGCTAATCTTCAAAAATATATAAAAGAATTTCTACTGGACTTATTACTATATTATTATATACCCATTTTAGACCAACATCATCTCCGTTTAGAATCGTTATTCATATACAATGATACCTATCATTGCATTTAAATTTAACAAATCTATTGTAATGACCTATCCTATAAACGAGGTACACTCCACCCTCAACTATACAGACTATACAGCAGAGCGAGGCCCATCCGGTTCTTTTTTATATTAAGTTTTCACAAAAAGCTCAAAAACAACTTCAAATTAAAACAATTTTCATAAATATGCATTAGGTACTTATTCATAACGGATAACAAAATACAAACTAATGTCATTTTTCTTTTATCAATTTCAAATTCCAAATTGTGAATTCGACGATTGTAGATGGATGAATCTATTAAATTTGTAATAATATCCTCTTTTTTTCAAACTTCAAGTAGGTAGGTGTACTAAATTAAAAAGGACATAGGTATATAATGCTATGCTTCATTTCTCCAATTTATAGCACTAATTCATTTAGTGATATAAGAGTTGAATCCGTGGTGTTGGTGTATTGCCTTAAAAAAACATCCTGAAATTGATTTTTAAAAATAATTATCTTTAGATTTGAATTATTCTCTAGTATTCTTTTTAATAGTATGGAACATAATATATAAAGGCAATTTATTTACTTTCCTAATTAGCACAAAAAATAACATTCTGTGTAATAAAAATTATGAAGCATATATGTGCTAAGTTATTAACATCCAACTCTACTGATAAAATGATATGAGGAATGGGGATAGATTACAATAACAGAGATCTTTTAGAATAGGTAGGTACATATACGATAACAATAAACAATGGATTACATTAACAAGATTATAATATGAGACAACCATTGTAACTCAAATAAATTCATTAGATACATCATGAGAAGTTACAATACAATAAGATTTTTTATTATTAATAATTAATAATTAATATATCCTAAGGTAAAAAATATAAAATTATACTTATTAAATTGGAGTTTTACAACTATTTAGAATAACCACATCAATAATTATAAATATACTTAATATATACAAGTGTATGTGTATTGGTTAGAATTGATTTAAACCAGTTTGTAATGTTTGTATTATGTCATATTAGTATATTGTAATACATAGAAATATAGAATTAAATTAGCTAACAATAAAACAATACAAATTAAATAGTATGTTAACCTAAAAAAACCTACAGTAATCATTAACTTATCTACATAGGTAATTTAAAGTAACTTATCTGTTAACTACTAAGATCCTATTATTATTGCCTACTTATTAAATTTTGAAATCTTTGGATAGTTATACATATTTGGATAGTTTGTGGGCTGTAGTTATTTTGACAGGAAGCTCTTAAATTAATAAATAGGGCACTATTTCTATTCACAACACTTTTTTTTTAATTAAAAAAATATATTTAAGTTTACCTACTATGATTTCACAAGTCATTGAAAGTATTTATGGATTATGGCAATATACCATATAATTTCCTTACTCATAATTGCTCATTGATGATTAATAAACATAAATGTTATTCAGTCCAGATTAGTTGTACAAATACAATTAATCGATTAAAATTAAATTTTGTTACCTATCACTTTTATGAACATTACTGGTAGATTAGTAACTGGTACCTATACGAGTTGTTTGATAGATCTGGAATCTTATGTGTTTTAACTTGTAATTAATGATATCATAACATTTTAAATTCAATACTTGATACGCCTATGGGTCATATCATAGGCGCGGTAGACGAATAATAATAAAATATCACGAGAAACATCAGCTAAGCTTTAGTTTTTATAATTTTCTTAATACGTATGCGCGTATAAAATATGTGCGTATGATGGAGGTCTTTGACGTGCGAAATCAACAAGTATTTGAACTGTTGATTTATTTCGTTGCTGATTTGTCGTTATTATTTTTCTGATTCTTCTTAATCTGGATAACCCTCTTGTGTAACGCTGTTAATTTGTCCTCCAAAATTTGATTTTGATGGATCAGCGTCATCGTCTCTATGGTGACTAATAACAGAGCAGTTCTTTTACGGATTGCTTCTAAATGTTCTTCAGTCTCGAACGAGTATTCAGGTAAATTGTCTAGTAATCTCTTTAAATCGGGCTACAACAATAAATATAACATACACTTTTTTAGGCGTTTATACACATATATACTTGTCATTTAGATTTAATAAGTGTTCCTTTCAATAATACTTTTTAAAATAAGTAATTAATGGTGTATAAAATCACTCGAGGCAAGGCTATACTTTTATACGTCCATTATGAAGATAAAAGCATAAGAAAAACAAAGGTATTTGCATGTAGTAGGTATGAAAGAAACATGTATCAATTAAATATATAGGTATGGATTAGGAATAAATTCTATGTCTGTACGAAAGTTTAGTCGGTAGGCTATTAAATATTACTATACAGGTTTGAGGTTATAAGGGCAATAAAGTAAAACAATTTCATAATAAAGTATAAATTCATAAAAAAAACTTTTTCCAAATATTAATGTATTAGGTACCTATGTAAGTTTACGCATAAATCAATTTTTATGATTGTGAGTTTCAAAATATTAAATATATTTTTTAGTCAAAATAATATGTAGGTTGAATTAATTTACGGTTTAAATAGTTTTTAGAAAATAGTTATAAATAGATTGGACGGAGAAAAATAATGACGAGATAACTATCATTGAGTATGTTTATATATTATGTTTAAATAAATGTTTATATTGTTTAGAAAAATTTAGTCATTTTTACAAAATAAAATCTTAAAAACTAAAGCTGCAGTGTAACATTGTACTTTATTTTACTAACCAGTAACCACTATAGAATATGTACTGTATACAATAAGTTAAATAATATTTTTTTATTTAAATGTTTCAATTCGTTGTATTACCTATATATTGTATTGAATTTGTTATAACTAAAACTAACGTTAAATTACTTTATAATGAAAATTGACTTACCTTCAATAGTGACATATAAGAGGAATTTCTTTTGATGTTATATGTATAATTACGATTCCTTAGACAAGGATTCCATTGGCTAATAGTGGGTACATCTGAAATTAAAATAAATACAAATACAAGTAGGTATATTATATTATAATGATTATTAAAAATTTAAAAATCACTCCGGTAAAACATTTTGAAAGTATAGATTATATGGGGCACATGAGATATTTTTTCGGGTGAGAGGGGCAAGGTATAAATATTTTATACTACAAATTTAACAGTTAATACAATAATTATAAGAACCCTTTAAATATTTTCACTTATTTTAAAAATAATTATTGTCATGTACCTAACTGACTCAAATTGTATACTTACATAAACTATTGGTTTAAAAGTAAATTACAGATAACATAACATTTTATAATTTTTATTATTTTTCTACTATTAAAATAATAAATATAAAACTTTTTTGTTTGATGATTTACTTATCTTATTTATTTTATTATTTGGACACATTTTTATATCCTTGTGAATATTTAATAAAGCTAGACCATTACACCTATTTAGGTCTAATGCATTCCTTAAGTAGGTCTTGATAGTGATTATACTGGTAAAGTAATAAAAATTTTGCACAATTTTGAAATTATTGTGTTTCAACCCTTAAAAATTATATTTTCAAAAAATTCTTTTGTAGTGCATTTATTTATGCTCAATGTACATACAACTTATTGTAATATTTATTGTATTCAAATTTCAAATTAATTGACTTGGCGATTTTTGACTACACGCTAAATTACATGATTTTGCATGGAACAGTCTTGGGCGGGAGCCAACATTTCTTAAATCACTTCTTATTAGTTATTATATAGGTACATATTTAAAGTATTAGATGAACCACTATATTATGTTATATTTCAAGTTCATATGTTTTGACATTTCTATGTGAGTTTCTACATCATAAAACGAAACTACCGATCAAATTTTATATTCATAGCTTTAGCGGTTTCAGCTAGGAATATAAATTCTATTTTTATTCCTTTAACACCTTTTATCATTTAGATAGTTACTATCTAGGGGGTGGAGTGCACCTCGTTTATAGGATAGGTCCAGGGCCGGGTTAAGGGGGGGGGCCCAGGGGGCCCTGGACCCCGGGCCTCCACAAAACGAGGGCCTCCACTTAATGTTACTTTTTTGCATCCAAGTGTAACACACAATATAATGTTTGCAAAATAAATTTAAATCACAAATCGAATAATATTGTTCAATCATATTTTATGTAGTAAAATTATTAAAGTAATTTAAAATAGATTAT
>JAIPRK010000582.1:128449-171186 GCA_025469195.1 Chaitophorus viminalis | reverse complement strand
AATTTTTTAAATGCCTATAAGTGGCTTAAAAATCAATATAATATTTTGAAAAAAATATGACATAAAGGAAATGCCTATCTCAACAACTGGTGAAAATTTCAAGTTTCTGCGACTTATACTTTTTGAATTAAAACAAATATTTAAAATCGTTTGACTATAAATCGCTATTTTATGCAATTTCGTAAAAATTTAAATTTCAAACGGTCATAAATTTTTTTTTTGGTCCGGTAGAAATTTTTTTATATATTTTTGAAGATAAGCTTATGGACAAACTAGTGTCAAAATTTTGAACCTTAAGTATAAACAGAAAAAATGTTATGAATTTTTATCTACGAAATAACTTGCAATATATCGTGATTTTGATGCAATTTATCCAAATTTGAGCTTTATGAGCTTATAAAAAAATTTGAGTGTAACGATCACCGATATTTTCTAGTGAAGATAAGTTAAGCCTATTATAAACCTTGTATTACATTTTCAAGAGTTTTCGGACAGCCAAAATAATTTTATAGATATTTAAAAAAAAAAAACTTACAAAAATCGAAAATTTAAATTGTCTATAAATAAGTCAAAATATGTCAAAATATTTTGAAAACTTAACAATGTATTGAAAACACCAATATAAAGATTTGATGAAAATTTCAAGTTGTTGCGGTTTTTCGTTTTTGAGTTAGAGCATTTAAAAAAAATGTAGTTTGTAAAAACGTGATTTTTACTTAAAATTTCCTGTTTTTTTGTAATTTTTTATCGTTTTTTTCGATTTTTTTAAAAAGTATTAAAAAAGTTGGATTTTTAACTTGCCCAAGTACCATCTTCATTCACTTTCCTTTCAGAAAAGTTTCTGTTTAAGTAAATCGAAGCATTTTTACTGCCAAAAAAGGTGCCGCCGGACACAAAAAAAAAAAAGAAACACTCATCATTGTAAAATCAATAAATTCCATCACTCCGTTCAAAATCTAAAAGGTTACGTGATGATATGATGAATAATATGATGTAGAAATACATTATTATAAAGTGCTTAAATTTGTCAACGCATAATATGTAAACAAGTTTATAAAATGTTGACTGGAACTAATTTTGTTCATCTCGGGAATTAATCAATCGGTAAAACCATATACATATATGTTTTCGAATCTCATTCACCGGTTGACAATGCTCAATGCTTATAATATATACTTTGCCACTTATGTTATCCGATTTTCGATTACAGACCACTATAGTTATTGGTTTTACCATGATGTGTGACGTGTAGTGTGTGTTTTATGTGTGTGTGCACAATTATTCTGTTATATAGAAGCAGTGGAATATTTTCGATTTTTTCCAAAGGGAGAGGTTAAAATTTTTCTAAAACACAAATATGTTTATAATATTATAATAATTAATAGCCATGTATTAAGTATTATTACAATTTATGACATGATATAATATAAATTAATAATAACACAAAACACATAATATAATATAATATACAATGTATATTAATATTATCTTTCTGTGTACCTAAGTAACCGTAGATACAATAATAACCTTTTTAAGCCTACAACTTACAAGGGGGGTCGAGAACAGAAAATACGTCATTGACCAGAAAGTCTTTTATATACAGGCTTGTTACTTTTCCGTGGAGTATGTTATACTGATGTAATCTGTAGTACCTAATGTAATGTCAATATGACTGTAATACACATTTATACGGTATATTATGTAACAAAAAATATTTTTATCAGTTTTTTTTTTAATTTATTTATGTAATATACTAATATATGTCGCATAAATTATATTATCATATTTAATAAATTGATTTTTTTTTTAACGAGCTACAATGAAAAAAAAAGATAAAAGTTTTATTCAAATCTATTATTCGTGAATGCTAAAATTCGACAAGGTCCACCCGTACCTTCCATAATTTTAATTGGCTGAACTATAAGTTTGAATCCTTTCGGTGGTAATACCGTACCATTCAAAGCTACATTTTCGAGATTATATAAATTAGCTTTTGAAAGTATTCGATGCGCATCGTAATTCTTGGTATTGCCTGGATCAACGCTAGGCCCATCTACTCCTAGGCCGTACACTTTTCCAGTATCGACAATCCACTGTGCTGCTTCTTTGGACAATCCAGGAAATCTGGAAGTATATATAGCCAGGTTGTATGAAAAAACGAGATCGAACTTTTATTTAATAATATTATTATACTATATAGTATATACAGTTATGTTTAAATTAATAAATGTCTTGCGTTGAATAAATCACTTTGTATAAATTAATATATATTATATACCCTGCAGATTTATAATATAACTATCTATAATAATTTATTGTTATATGTACCTTCTGGACGAAGAATCATCTGTGCCGTTGTAATAGTACAGTTTCCGATTGCTAAATTTATGAGCCCAACCGAAATTTACTAGTATTACACAACGGTTTGGTAGCAGGCCATTGGTCTGTTCCCACCGTTTCAAATGATCAACAGTTAGTACAAAATCAACATTTTCATTTGCTTCATGACTGACGTTTAGATGCACACCTAAAGTTTTATACAAATTTTTTATAAATTTAAGTACTGAATACTGACCAGAGAGTTGTATAATTTTATTGTCATTGAAAAGTGTTTCAAAAATCTCTTACATAGTTTCTTCTTCTCTGATAATTAGAAATAACAAGGGTACATCAAACGAATTATTTTTCAACAACACCAAATGATTGCAAATGTTTATAGAGTAGTAACAGTTCAATCAAAAACAAAACATTATGTTTTATATTATATTCATACAGTTCAAAATTAAATAAATACATATAATATACGATTCAATTAAATTAATAACTACTCTCATAATATTTAATAGCAATAATTTATAATGTTAATATATTAAATTTGCTATATATATATATAATTAAAAATAGAATTATAGGCGTTACAATTTGGAAATTCAAATAGTAATTTAATCCAAGCTTGAATATACGTAACATTATTATACATGTGTATAAATATTAAAAAAACAGTAATTCTATATTTAATTTTAACTCCTTTTCTTCGCGTATAGTTAAAACCTCAATCTAGTATATTTCGGCATGAGTGGTTGGTCACTGCTGATAATATAAATATATATATATATATATTTATATTATTTGTATTTATATATTAGGTATAACCACGATGTAAAGAAGATAAGGAGTAACCATTTTCATATCTACCAATGTAATAATATTGATGCAAAAAATTACGATAGTTTGTTAGTTCAAATTTGAACTCCAGAGTTCGCCACCATTTGCCCGAAGGCCGGTTTTTATACAAAATGTAATGGAGATATACGTTTAATTTTTATTTAAATGTATTAAATATTGCTTTAACGTTAAAAATCTTCATTACAATATAATATATATTTTATATATGTAAATAAACAAAGGTTTTGGAATCATTATATTCTTATTACTATGTAAAACATGTAATAATATTATGTAGAATTTAACATATTATGTCATTATAAATTGATTGATTGAAATAAAATTGTTTATTCATATTAGATTATCTCATATTATTTATTACCTGTGGGTTTATTCATTAATTAACAAATATTTTATACAAAAAGGGAATTACTGAAATAAGTTGTACCTATACATACAAATATACAATATTACGATGACAAATGTGTAGGTATGTTAGTAGCTATGGGTTTAAATAAAATCAATAGCAATTCTAATAGCATTCCACCACGACTATATACATAATTAAAAAAAATCCTTTCTATTATTATTAGGGATATTAATTTTAAAATTGTAAAACTTCTAGGAAAGCTAAAATGGAATGATGGGTTAAGTGCTGTATTTATCATTTAAATTTAAACCAATGTACCATTGCTCTTGAAAAAAACAATTCCGGGTAAAGTGGATGGGGTGTATCATTTTCAATTTTTATAGATAGTTATTGATATAGAAATAGAACCGAATATCTTAAGAAGATAGTTGGCTTATAAGTTTTATAAATATCTACTATTACTAACACTTACTATTTACAACCAGAAAAATTAATAAAAATTTGTATTCGTAATATTTAATGTAAATATAAATTATACTTATATAAACAAGACAAACTTTTTATTTCAAAGAATTGAAAATGTTAAATGTCTACACAGTATATGCTATTTATAGTTATTACTTAAAAAATAAAATGTCCTATTTTTAATTTTCATTGAATAATATAATATATTGTCTTCCTACTGATGACACCATTATATGACATCTATCACATGCATTGAAAGAACTCATTTAGAATTTTTTATTTAAAATTATATTGATACATTTTTATAATAAAATGCATTATACATTTTTTGTGTCAAGATGAAAGACTGGATATGCTAGCAATATGAAAAAAACATAAGGATGTTTTTGAAAAACCACCTAATTTATTTCGTGCCTCAAAGGTATTTACTAATTTTTATTTTAGTAGGTACTGTAAGATATAAAATACATATCTACATCATGTTTATTAGTTATTTATAGTACCAACTACTAAGTTGTATTCTTGAGGAAAATAAATGTATTATTTTCTTTTCTTAACAAGAATATTTTTAAAACAACAAATATTGGTAAGAATAATTATTATTTCATACTAAAAATTTAAATTTTTTTAAAAAAATCTGACTGATAGCATTAGAAACAATGTATTTACAAAATGAAAATCGGCCTTCGGGCAAATAGTGGCGCTGCCTGTACGACAAATTTATACTGCAAAACTGTCGTAAAAATTAGCAACAGAAAACTGTGCAAGTGGTGTCACCTTATCTTCTCTACATCGTGGGTATAACGTATTAACATGTTATTTATACAAATTGCCGTTAAAATTTAATCTATTATTTATGTAATTTTATCGTTAATCAAACAAACTTTGGCTGTTTAAAAAAAAGAAGAAAAATGTGATTTTTTATTTGATTTGTGTATTAATAAAAAAACAAGTCTTAATGTATATATCTGTATATATCATCAGGCAACAGTTATAAAAAGTACATATTCACGCCGGATCGTTTTTGCCGTGATTTTGCACGGTTCATATTTTGAACAGTGTCAGAAATTTGTGTCAGGAGCCCATGCGTCAATGGACAGCTTGCCGCACCATCGCGAGTCGTCGAAACCAAAGCAAACACTCGATACTTCATCCTGACTTTCTGAGACCCTGGTTAACTTGGTCTTTGTCATCATCGCGGACAGTTGCATGACTTCTTTGAACTTCTTTGAATTGTAAAAATATTCCGCTCCGATTTCAGTGTCGTTTCGGTGGGGAAAAAAGAGAATGAATTTCAATGATGCATTTTTTTAATTTTTTTCTTATGTCGTCTTTTGAATAATGTTCCAACTGTCTTATATGACTTGACGAAACTTTGATTTCCACCTAACTTCGAGAAAGAGACGCAACATTTTTGTGTGTGATCTATATTCTATACGTTTTTATTATATAGTCTTATTGGTTATTAGCTAATTACTCATACTAGTGATATTATGCCTATATCGGCTATCATTTGGAATTGTTTTTGAAGTGTGTGGAATATACAATATTATAATTTGTAATAATGTTTTACCCGCGGTTAACCCGACGTCAGTTCCTCGCGTACTCATAAATATGTAGGATATTACAGGCTTATTATCTTATTTATCATTCGCACATGTCTCGAATCCTGATATCAAGCCTAAAGGGGTCTTGGGATTCGCATTTCTAGGGTCCCAATTTCTAAATGTTCTGATGAAAAATATAAAAACCGTTCTCTTTGATACTATATAGCTCTCGAGCGAAAACCGTCATATTACATTTGACACCGCAGTTTACACTCGGTCAGCTAAACGGTTTGCGTTTGATATGGTCGTCGTCTCTATCGTGCAGTAATTATTAATGAGAATAAAATATATGCACAAAAGAAAAACCCGATGGGCCTCGCTCTGCTAGACAGTTGGGGGTGGAGTGCACTTCATTCATAGGGGACCCGGACATTTCGGCGTGGCCGTCTCGGCGTAGCCGTTTCGGCATAAACCATCTCGGCGTGAATTCAATTCTTTTAGACTTGTATTCTTTAATTTGATTTTTATTATAAACGTGCTTATGCCGGTATAATATATGATTTTAATCACGCTACATAAATGATATTTGTGTAAATTATATTATACAATTGTATAAAATACCTGTAGTGGAACTATAAAAATATAACACACATAATTTCTATACAAATTATTTATTATACAAGTTACACAATTTAAAATAAACACCTAGATACAATTATTTCATTACAAGTCCCATATAATTACAAGTATTCCATTTTGTAACCTTATGTCTTATATAAAGATATGAATTATAAATTATTTAGGAATTATTGATAATTTTCAATCAAAGAGATCAGTTCAACAACCAGATTAGTCCTCTTTTAAAAACTTACCATAAGCAGAAATCGAATTGTTGCACCAAAAGCATAAAAAAGATATTAAATATATCAGACAATAAAAATTATCTTATCCCTATAATGCTTTTATAATCTTATTGAAAAATGGGTAAAATTAGTTTAGGATAATTTATATTACGTGTTTAGAATCATATACTATACCGGCATACAGCAAGTTTATAATAAAAATCAAATTAAAGAATATAAGTCTAAAAGAATTGAATGCACGCCGAAATGGGTCTACGCCGAAAAGGGTTGACGCCGAAATAGCTACACAGAAAAGGCCACGCCAAAATTTCCTAGACCGCATTCATAGGATAGGTCATTACAATGGATTTGTTAAATTTGAATGAAATGATAGATATCATTGTATATGAATAACGATACTGAACGGAGATAATGCCTTGGTCTAGAATAGGTTTATTATAATATATCATGTTTTATTTAAATTGAAATATAATGTCAATTGGATTTTTGACTTGCCCAAGTACCATCTAAATTCACTTTCCTTTTAGAAAAGTTGCTGTTTAAGAAAATCGAATCATTTTTACTACCAAAAAAGGTGTTCTCAGACACAAAAAAAAAACACATATCATTGTAAAATCAATAGATTTCATCACTCCCTTCAGAATCTAAAAAATCGTACGGTATTGTATAATCTGTATTCAATACACTAATTATATTTTATACATAAAATATAATGCATGCAAGAGAACACTAATTTTATCTATACATTTTTACATTTTCTTGGTCACGATTCCTAATAAACGTTTATATGCAATTATTTCAGCTTTTTAATGAATATATGATTATATATATTAATTTGATCAATGGGCAGTTTAAAATTGGTGGATTTTTAATTTTCACTTTATGCCTTACTATACGGTAAATCGGTTCGGTGGTTTGACTGTTGACTCTTTGCCATTTAAAATTACCTGTGGTTGGCAACGATTTCAAAGAAATACCTACCTAGAACAATAATTAACAATTACTATTTGTATTGCCAACTTCTTCGAAAGCGAAAAGTTTGGAACACTTTCTTAGTGGCTTCTTTACAAGAATATGCGACGCATACAATAAATTATACATTATATTGTTTCAAAATCAATACTAGGTTTCCTTTCTAACTAAAATAGTTTCTAAACGGAAATATATATATTGTTACGTCACAGAATTTGGCCTTTCATTAAAATCATTATAAATATATTTTTTTAATTGCCACGAGCTCATATTATGTAAACTATAAACAGATAAAATTCCCCCGACCCAGTGTTCGACGACTCGTGCTCGTGCTGCGACTTTGGTTTGCCGCCGTTGCTTTGTGTTGATTGTTGTAGGGCCAGCACGACATACGGTGCCACGGTGGTAATTATTTTACTAATAATTATTTATATTATATAATTTTCCCCACTATAACGACAATTTTCCATTGGGACCAACAACGTCAAGCCGCCAACGATCGTGTTTTTTTGCTCCGTGACCACCAAACGAGCACAACGTCTCCGAACCATTGTCGTTTTTAAAATATTATATAATACATAAAATTGTTATTCTATTTTTTCTTAACTATCGTCGATAACCGCCATTATGGGCTAGTGTCAAATAATGGGCCCCGTTGGTGGGTGAAGTGACCTGCGGCTACAACAACCGTCAACCATGCAATCAAGTCATCATCGTATTCTCATTGTTATATAGTCATTATAGTCGGGCTAATCCCGATTGTCATGTGTTAGTGACGTTGTATCTTATTATTATTATGCTAATTATATGATCTTTCGATGGGTCAACATATTATATACTTTTTAAATCTATAATTTTTTTTCTACAAAAGCCTATATGTTTTATCGACCTGTTCCTTTGGGATAGCACGCGGTACGGCGTGTAGGACTGTACCAGTATTCCCCTGGTATAGTGAGTGGATAGTAAGGCTTAAAAAACCTAAAGTATCACAAATTATATAAGTATATTACCTATAAGTTATAACGTTGACACATAATTATTGGTGTTAAAATATTTATTGTACATATTATACAAATAAATACTATATGAGTTTATGTCTGTCTCGGAGTAGGTATGCGTATAGCTCGTTAAACATTTTCAAAATACAATGAGCGAATATGTTATTTATTGGGCTATAGCAATTTTATTTACCTTCGATTATCATACGTTCCAGTGGAATTTCTCCCAATTTCCATCCGTTATAATTGAAGTGAAAGGGCGCGTCCAAGTGCGTGCCGCAATGTTCAGACGTCATAAAACTCTCTGATATATACCAATTATTTACGTCCGTCGAATTGATCATCCCGTAAATCTCGAACAACTGGTTTGGAAACCAACACGATCCTTGATTTTGATAGCCATGACTCAAATCTAGCACGGCGCTGTTGGCTGTATCCAACAATAATATTGCCGAAATCAAATAGTACCAAGTACACGTCATTATAGTACAGTGCTACACCAAAAGAATGACCAAAAGCGCTTGATTTGTTCACAGTATCCGTTTTAATTATCTCGGTGATTATGTGTAAACACGGGCTAGTGAAACATAGGTATATTATAATAATATTATATTTAATCGTACGTCTACTAGGCGTATGCGCGGTCTGTTATATCAATGCGTACCGTAACACTGCATCACAACATTTATACTCGTTAGTTATTCTTTCAGTTGTATTATATACATTATTATGTTGTGATTTGTGAATCAATCCGAAACATCATACGTAAAAGGTAAAAGGTCGGTAGTATAATCGTTGATTAAATATACATAATATTTTAAATGTACACTTAATCAATTGTATATGATATTAAACCGTTGTATATATAATAACGTATTATAATAAATTATAAGTTATAACATTTCGTGCCCCTATCGGCTACTGATGTTGATAACTGCAGTGATAATAATACTTCCAAATGTAAGCCACTATATAGGTACCTATTATCGATAACAACTAATAAGTGTAATATTAAACGTTTATATATGATACAGGATAGTAATCAATAGTTGGCTAGTAGGCTGTAGGCAGGTAGGTACATAATATTATAATTGTATTAGAATTACGTCTGTATACTATCTACAGCTGTTATAAGAATATGACTAATTTAATAATACTAATATTGTTGAATACCTACAATTTGTTTATTTTATTTTAAAATTTAACTTAAAAAAAAAAAAATTATAATACATTTATAACGTGATGAAATAATATTAGTTATTGACAATTTTTCTCTGGCTAATAATTAATTCACTTATATATATATATATATATATATATATATTTATATAATATATTATATACATAATAAGCTATTATAATAGTGAATACTTCAAGGTGCTACGCTTGAAAAGAAAATCTAACATAATATTAACATAGATTATATTCATATTAATATGAGATCTATACGTTTTGGTCTACAGACAAAACAAAAAAATTATTTAACAAAATAAAATATCCAACAGCTGAAAAATTACGTGAAATAAACTAAACAAGGCAAAATTTAATAATTTATGATTATGTTTAGTATTCTATTAAATTAACAACAACAAATTCCATTGTAGTCTAGTGGTTCCTTAAATAGTTCAACAAGTAACAACGATTAGATGTACTATATGAATCAATTAATTATGTTGTTTTCGATTTATTATGTACACGTTGATTTGTCGAACTGTTAATTGAATTGTTAAAAAGTTTTAATTTTTATCTGATATTTCGGGTTTTCTAAGGTTTTTGTGTAGTTTTGGTTAGTCCCATATTATTTTCTTTTCTTAGGGTATCATACTAACGACATTCAGTTTAATAAATGTAATGATGGGAATTTTTCTTTGGCCATCAAATGTCCATATTTTATTTTTATAATTTTAGATTCTGAACGGAGTGATGGAATCTATTGATTTTACTATGATGTGTGTTTTTTTTTTTTGTGTCTAACGACACCTTTTTTGGCTGTAAAACTGCTTCGATTTTCTCAAACAGCTACTTTTCTGATAGGACAGTGAATGTAAATGGTACTCGGGCAAGTCAAAAATCCAACTTTTTTAATACTTTTTGAAAAAATCGAAAAAAACGATAAAAAAATTAAGAAAAACCGGGAAATTTTACCCAAAATCACGTTTTTACAAACTACATTTTTTTAAAATGCTCTAACTCAAAAACAAAAAATCGCAACAACTTGAAATTTTCACCAAATCTTTATATTGGTGTTCTCTATACATGGTTAAGTTTTCAAAGTATTTTCACATATTTTGACTTATTTATAGGCAATTTAAATTTTCGATTTTAGTAAAATTTTTTTTTTAAACATCTATAAAATTTAATTAGCTGTGCGAAAACTTTCAAAAATTTAATACAAGGTTTATAATAAGCTTAACTTATCCTCACTAGAAAATATCGGAGATCGTTTAAATTTTTTTTATAAGCCCATAAAGTTCAAATTTGTATAAAATGTGAAACGATCACCGATATTTTCTAGTGAAGATAAGTTAAGCTTGCCCAAGTACCATCAACTTTCCTATCAGAAAAGTTACTGTTTAAGAAAATCGAAGCATTTTTACTACCAAAAATCGTGTCCTCAGACACAAAAAAAAAATAAAAAAAAAAATAAAAAAAAAACACACATCATTGTAAAACCAATAGATTCCATCACTCCGTTCAGAATCTAAAACACATCATTGTAAAATCAATAGATTCCATTACTCCGTTCAGAATCTAAAATTATAATTTTATAGTTGAAAGTAAAAAGTAAAAATACTGATTTAAAAGTGAAAAAAGAATGTGAAAAACTAATAACTTATGAGGTATTTGAGGCTGCTTATTTTTGGAAAGTTTGGCAATATCTAGTTCAATTTGAGACACTGGATACGTAGGTCAGATTCTACATTAAGGTGGTTGCGATATTTGGTTTTAGTAGCCGTATAGGCCGAAAATCCTGCCTCACATACATAAGTGGTAGCAAAGGGTAGAAGTATTGTTATTGCTATTTTACTCAAATCATCAAAGCTTGTATTTTTCAAATTTAGCCAAAATTTAATGTAAGAATTACTGCTGAAGGTGGATTTCAATGTCGACTCTGAAGTAATATCGATCAAACTCTCATATTCAATTGAAGACAAGCATGAGGGTGTTTCACAAACCGAAAATGGATTCAGTACCCATTCATGGTCCTTCAACAACACTTCTCGATTTATAGGGAAATATTGATCAAAATTAAATTTTCAGCTATTTAAAGTGTTCAGAAATCTCGTTGATAATGCCAATGGACACCTGTTCTTCATTTTCCTCCAAAAAACCTGCATTATTAGAAAACACTCCAACTCTCTTTTAGAAATACACACTGCCCAATAATTTTAACTACAATAAATTGTTAATTTTTTTAGGTATATAATTAAATAATTTTTTCATTCTCGGATGAGCCGTGGTGCCCCTTAAATGAGCTCGCGGTGCACAGGTTGGGAACCGCTGTTTTATCTATAAGATAGGGTTTTTTTTTTATTTTCTCGGATTATACGAATTATTTTGATTAACACGAAACTCGAACAAATTTTAGGTACCATATTGTCGTTTCTTTATATGTAATGTAACTAAGTAATTAATTAATTAAAAATATTTGTTTATCATATGTAGTATGTACCAAAGTAATATACATTTATATTTTGAAGATTATATAAATAAAAAAAAAAATTATGTGAGGGTAAAATAACGTATTAGATTTAACCTTCTCTGATAACACGAATTTGTTCGTGCAAACGTATCAGTTTGCACAAATTTTAGATTCTGAACGGAGTGATGGAATTTATTGATTTTACAATGATGTGTGTTTCTTTTTTTTTTTTTGTGTCCGGTGATACCTTTTTTGGCAGTAAAAATGCTTCGATTTACTTAAACAGCAACTTTTCTGAAAGGAAAATGAATGAAGATGGTACTTGGGCAAGTTAAAAATCCAACTTTTTTAATATTTTTTAAAAAAATCGAAAAAAACGATAAAAAATTACAAAAAAACGAGAAATTTTAAGTAAAAATCACGTTTTTACAAACTACATTTTTTTTAAATGCTCTAACTCAAAAACGAAAAACCGCAACAACTTGAAACTTTCATCAAATCTTTATATTGGTGTTCTCTATACATTGTTAGGTTTTCAAAATATTTTGACATATTTTGACTTATTTATAGATAATTTAAATTTTCGATTTTTGTAAGTTTTTTTTTTTTAAATATCTATAAAATTATTTTGGCTGTCCGAAAACTCTTGAAAATGTATAAAAGGATTAATTATAAGTTCTACTAATTGTAACTAAAAAATATCGGAGATGGTTTCACTCAAATTTTTTTTATAAGCCCATAAAGTTCAAATTTGTATAAAATATGTTAAAATCGCGATAATTTGCAAGTTATTTTGTAGCTGAAAATTCATAACATTTTTTTTATTAATAACTAAGGTTCAAAATTTTAACACTAGGTTGTCCATAAGCTTACCTTCAAAAATATATAAAAAAAATTCTACCAAACTTAAGAGGAAAAATGTTTTGACTGTTTTAAATTTAAATTTTTACGAAATTGCATTATAATTCAATTTAAATATAAAATACTATATTATTATATACACATTTTAGACAAACATATTAACTTCGTTCAGAATCGTTATTCGTGTACAATTAGATATCATTGCATTCAAATTTAACAAATCCATTGTAATTATGACCTATCCTATAAATGAGGTGCACTCCATCCCCAACTGTACAGCAAAGCGAGGCCCATCCGTTTTTTTTAATACGAACAGGTTATTTTGTGATTCTGTTGTGTTCGTGTTAACGAGAGAGTACTGTAATTGAACTGTAATATAATTTTATAGTTCCAAAGTTATTTTAGTAAACTATATTATTATTATTATTTATTACTACAATATTTTAATAATATTCATCATAAATGGTTTTTATACTTAACTAAAATGCAAATGATATATGTATATGGGAAAATAATATTACTTTTAGAACCATGTGAGACGTTTGTCCGATTTGTCAGTGTTAGGCCTGAATATTTAGTTTTAGTTATCTTTGGAATTTAGGCACCTTCAAAGTAAACTTCAGATGAGTTATTTTTTCTTGTGTAGGATATGAATGAACCGAACTGCATTCATTTTCATTTTCTATTAGAGAGCATAATTAAATACACTTTTAAAATGCTTAAAACTTTTTTTCGCCCAATTAATAATTTAATTAATAAATACAAGTGCGATTGTATAATTTATATCACATAATATATGTATAAATACGTGTATAAAGTTTTCTGTAATTGAAACAGTTTTAATATAATACCCAGTGCTCGGAAGTTGTGGCATTAAATATGGTAAGTTTTAGCTCCTTAATAAGCACTAAAAAACTTCATAATATGCGCTATAAATAGCACGAAAAATCAAAAAATATGCGTTTAACAAATATAACCAAATAAAATCATTATTTTCATCTAAATGTGATTATTTTCCAAATCATCTGATAATATACCCAAAAATAGCACTAAAAACCTTAAAATGTCAAAATAGCAATAAAAATCATAAATATGCAAAAAATGGCAAAATAAAATTTTCTGTATGACATCACATAAGTGTGAAACATATTTGTATCTTACTTTGAGTGTTCTAGGACAAACCAAAAAAAATATGCATTTGCCACAACTTCCGAGCCCTGATAATATAATAATCAAATTATAGTTATTGCAAATTTATATCTACATAAAAAGTTTTTATTTTTTATTATTAATCTATATAATATATGTAAAATAATTGTAGTATTTAATAAATTTTTCTTTTACAAAGTTACAATGACAAAAAATTAAAACTATATAGTTTTATTCAAATCTATTATTCGTGAATGCTAAAATTCGACAAGGTCCACCCGTACCTTCCATAATCTTAATTGGTTGGACTATAAGTTTGAATCCTTTTGGTGGTAATACCGTACCGTTCAAAGCTACGCTTTCGAGATTATATAAACTCGCTTTTGCAAGTATTCGGTGCGCATCGTAATTCTTGGTATTGCCTGGATCAACGCTAGGCCCATCTACTCCTAGGCCGTACACTTTTCCAGAATCGACAATCCACTTTGCTGCTTCTTTGGACAATCCAGGAAATCTGGAAGCATACATATAGCAAGGTTGGGTAAAAAAACGAGATCGAACTTTTATTTAATAATATTATTATACTATATAGTATATACAGTTATGTTTAAATTAAAAAATATTTTGCGTTGAACAAATCACTTTGTATAAATTAATATATATTATATAGGTACCGTGATTTATAACATAAACACCTATAATCATTTATCTTCATATGTACCTTTTGGACGACGAGCCATCTGTGCCGTAGTACAATTTACGATTGCCAAACCTATGTGCCCAACCGAAATTTACCAGTATTACACAGCGTTTTGGTAGCGGGCCATTGGCCTGTTCCCATTGTTTCAAATGATCAGCAGTTAGTACAAAGTCAACATTGTCATTCACTTCATGACTGACGTTTAGATGCACACCTATAGTGTTATACAAATATATTATACATTTAAGTAATAGAGACTAATAAATAATAATAATTAAGAAGAAGAAATATGAAAGAGAAATAGTAACAAATCAGGTACTTCAAAATAATTATTCTTAAAATTGAATTGATACTATTAAATTTCATATTAATTTGAAGAAATAGCAATCCATTTTGCTTTGAATATTTAAAATTATTGCAAGTCTTTTTAATTTTTATAGTGGTAAAAATTCAAAAATAGAAGAGTTTATGGTATTACATGAAGCATGTTACAGTACATACAGTATTAAATATTAAATAATACGATTCAATTGAATTAATAATTAATGTATTAATATTTAATACCTGACAGCTATAATTTACAATTTATGTTAAGATTTCGAAATTGAAATAAGTATTAATTTTATCCAAGCCCAAAAATACTTAATATTGTAGGTATGAACGCTTAATAATATAATATAATTTTATAAACTTTAAACAATTTTTATTATCTTGTAAGTTTATTGCTAATATGTTATAGCTAGGTCACATATTTATCAAAAAAATTTTTTCAAAACATATTAATCCAATATTTTCTTCATAATTTTACTATAGTCATAAATCATAAAATAATGTTCGTAATATTTCATCCCTAAATTTATTATCAATTTCGTATACTTATTAACGAATATCAAAAAACAAATTAAATTTAGATCAAACATTAATGATAAATTTTTTTTAGTGAATTCCGAATTTCATTGAATTATTTGAAAGGTACCTAATGTATATTTTGAATCATAATTTATGATTATGATGCTTCGTTAATCCTGACAAAATTATTCTTATAAGACAGAAGTTACATATTGTTCTATTTATATATAGGTATGCTTATGCTTTCGATGAATAGAACCCAATTAGAAAATATAAATCCAGGTTATTCCATGGTAAGAATAAAAATCAAAAATTCAGAACGCATATTTTGTAGTACATTTAAAATGTGCATATTTGATATTTCTAAACTTTCATATGCATATTATGCACAATATATTCAATATTTTCTAAGTATTATAAATATGCTCCGATGACATGAACTAATAAGTTATCATAATATTTGAAATTGAAAGTTTATTAGTGATTCAATACTAAAACCTAATATGCATTTTTTCGTATTTAACTTGATAAATATGTACCAAAAAAATGTTTTTACTTTGTTTTTAATTCAATAAAATGCTAACCAATACTTTACTTATGTATTTAAAATATTATTTATTATTTATATTACTATTTGTTTTTATGCATATTAATAACAACATAATAAGATAATTTTTTTAAAAAAAAATTCAATAATAAATATTGTTATGTATGTCTATTACATTTTATTCTTTTTTTTTTGCATTTTATATTATACATGTTATACAATTTTTTCATGTATTTTTTGGCTCCCATAAGTTCCGAGCACTACATTTATTTATGACTGGATAGAGGAAACTTTTTCAATTTACGTGCTAAAATGTTGTGATAAGTGTTTTTACTATAAAACTGATCAATGACTTTTTGTTTGTTTTTCTAGGTTTTTACTATTTTTCTACTATTTTACTTCTAAGAATGAATCTGTTTCATCAAATATTTAAAATATTTCACAGATATGCCTGAATATAATTGTAATATAATTTTTATATATTATTAAAAAATAGTTAAGTATATTATACTATATACTATATACTGTAATATCCTATATTTTACTTCATTTTTTTTGCATGTCATTAAAACCTAGATAATAAAGTTTTTTAATGGTATTGCCGGCCATTAAAACATTGAAATTGAAATTGTAATTGATAAAGATTATGCAATTTTATCGTTAAAAATGTTTTCAGTAAAATAAAAGAATTTAATACTTAATTAATTTCACCAACTCAAGTCTTATAACACAGTCAATAGTTGTAATAAATGACGTAATCATGTCATTTTCACGCCATGCCGTCTCGTAAGAACGTTGTGGCAACGTTGTGTGCACCTTGCATGGTTAAAATTTTGAACAGTGTCAAAAATGCTTATTAGGAGCTCATGCGTCAATGGACTGGCCGCCGTGCCAATGAAATTGCGAGTCGTTAGTTTGTCCTATTCTCTGGATCCTAAAACCCTGGTACCACAAACACGGTTTCTATCATCATCGCGAACAGGTGCAACGGTTTCGACGTTGTATATAATATATTCACATAGTAACTCCTGTTTATAGATTGTTTCAGTTTCTAATGGGAAAGACGTTAAATAAAATGTAGAATTTAGTGAGACATTTTTTTTGTTGCTTTTGTTTTTTATATTTTATTATATTTAATTTTATATTAATTTATACTTGAATGTATTAATTTTACAATGATGAACATTTTTTATTATAATTTTAGTGTTTGACGACACATTTTGGAGCAGTAAATGCTTCGATATTCTTGGCAACATTTATATGGCATCTTTTCTGAAAGGGAATCTCATTCTAATAATCTAAGTTGGACAAATCGAAAGTTAAACATTTTCAATACTTTTCAAAAGCGTTGGGAAAAACCAAAAAAAAAAAATCACGAAAAACCGGGGGATTTCAATGCAAACCCACTTTTTGATAATAAACATTTTTTTTTTGATTCTGAACGGAGTGATGGAATCTATTGATTTTACAATGATGTGTGTTTTTTATTTTTTTTATTTTTGTGTCTGTCATCACGTTTTGGGGCAGTAAAATTGCTTCAATTTTCTTAAACAGTAACTTTTTTGAAAAGAAAGTGAATGTAGATGGTATTTGGGGAAGGCAAAATCCAACTTTTTTTTGTACTTTTTGAAAAAATCAATTAAAACGATAAAATTCATGTTTTTACAAAAAACATTTTTTTAAATTGCTCTAACTCAAAAACGAAAAACCGCAACAACTTGAAATTTTCACCAAATCTTTATATTGGTGTTCTCTATACATGGTTATGTTTTCAAAGTATTTTCACATATTTTGACTTATTTATAGACAATTGAAATTTTCGATTTTTGTAAACATTTTTTTTTTTAAACATCTATAAAATTTAATTGGCTGGCTGAAAACTCTCGAAAATATAATACAAGGTTTATAATAAGCTTAACTTAGCGTCACTAAAAAATATTGGAGATCGTTTTACTCAAATTTTTTTTATAAGCCCATAAAGCTTAAATTTGTATAAAATGTGTCAAAATCACGATAATTTGCAAGTTATTTTGTAGATAGAAATTCATAAAATTTTTTCTGTTTATACTTAAGGTTCAAAATTTTAACACTAGTTTGTCCATAAGCTAATCTTCAAAAATGTATAAAAAAATTTTTACCGGACCAAAAGGAAAAAATTTTATGACTGTTTGAAATTTAAATTTTTACAAAATTGCATAAAATAGCGATTTATCTTCAAATGATTTTAAATATTCGTTATAATTCAAAAAGTATAAGTCGCAGAAACTTGATATTTGTACCAGTTATTAAGATAGGCATTTCTTCTATGTGAAATTTTTTTCAAAATATTACATTGATTTTTAAGGCACTTATAGGTATTTAAAATATTCGAATTTTTAAAATTTTTTTTTAATAGGTGATAAAAAAAAATTGACTTATACAAAATATTTGAAAATTGAATAGAATATTCCACACAAGTAGTTCTTATTGTCATTCAAAAATTATCAAAATCCATTGGCACAATTTTTTTTATAAGCGTTTGAACAGCGAATATTGACATAAAATTACAGATAAAATATAATATAATATATAAAATTCTAGGCTGACAAATGATATGGGTTTTTGAAATTTATTCTAACTCAAAAACCAAATAAGGCAAACACTTGAAATTTTTACCAAATGTTTATATTGACGTTATCTATAGGTGGTTAGGTTTTCTAAGTATTTTGACTTATTTATAGACAATTTAAATTTTCGATTTTTGTATGTTTTTTTTTTTTTAAATATCTATAAAATTTTTTTGGCTGTCCGAAAATTCTTGAAAATGTATAAAAGGATTAATTATAAGTTCTACTAATTGTAACTAAAAAATATCGGAAATGGTTTCACTCAAATTTTTTTTATAAGCCCATAAAGTTCAAATTTGTATAAAATATGTTAAAATCGCGATAATTTGCAAGTTATTTTGTAGTTTAAAATTCATAAAATTTTTCTGTTTATACTTAAGGTTCAAAATTTTAATACATGGTTAGCCATAAGTCTTCAAATAACTACAGAATAATTTCTACCGGATTTTCAGGAAAAGTTTTTATGAACTTTGAAATTTAATTTTTACGAAATTGCATAAAATAACGATTTATCCTCAAACCATTTTAAATAATTGTTACTATTCAAAAAGTATAAGTCGTAGAAACTTTTTTTATTCAAAATATTTTAATCATTTTTAAACTATTTATAGGAATTTGAAATATTGGACTTTATTAATATATTTTTTATAATTGTTGACAACGAAAATTTTTCTAGGACAAAATACTTGAAAATATAATAAAAGATTCCAATAAAGTTATTCTTACTGTCATTCAAAGTTTATTAAAATACGTATACAATATTATTATTTATACGTGTTCTAAGAACAAATATTGACATAATATCACAATTTAAATATAACATAATATTATATATTATTATTATATTATTATACCTATTCTAGACTTATAAATCATCTCCGTTCAGAATAGTTTTTCGTATGTAATGTATCATAGCATTCAATTATAATTCATTATACATCGATTATAATCTATAAGCTAATCATTATAATCTTTTATACGTACATTATAATGACCTATCCTATGACCGAGGGCCACTCCATCCAAAGGCGTATATCAAAGCCAGTCCCCGTCCTGTTTTTTTTATATTCTATTTATCTATATTTTTTAAACTCAACAATACTTTATTAATATTTATACTGTATACAATTTAGAATTTTTTCAGAGTATTATTGTGATTATAATATATGTCATATTTTTTTTCTATTTTGCAGTATTAAAGACGATCACAAATTAAGTCATTACTGTTTAATGGTGTTATAACGTTCACAAGTATAGTAAGCTGGACGCTGGTGTCGAATTTGGTAGGAGTACGATTTTCAGGTTAGAGTTATGCATGTTAAATAATTCTTTTTTATTCGAGCATATTGTACAGAGATTGGAAATGCAAAAGATAAAAGTTTTGAGACCCCATGTGTCTAAATAAATCAGAGCAGCACGTGAATGAAATAAAACTGTTCTGTGAGGTACTGAAGTTGGGTTAACGGGTTAACAAATTACATTTGTAAGCGATGGTGATATATATCTTAATAAAATAATATGTATAGTATGTATTTGTATTAAGATTAAAGTTTGTAAATAACGCATGCATACCATACTACTTTATACGAGAGAATACTTGTGTACATATTTTTGGTTTCGATTCCGAAGCTACGTTATTAGTTGTAACCTTCAACTTTTAAATGAAAAAAATATATAAAATTAATTATTTAAGATTAGTGAATTTTTAAATGCCATAAAGTTAGGTTATGTTTTGCGTATTAGTTAGATAGTTCTTTTTGACTTTTAGTTATTTTAGTCACGTTTAGTTTATCGGTTGGTATCGATTTCAAAGAAATGTCTACATAATTATTAACAATTACCATTTGAAGTGGCAACTCCTTCGTAAACCAACAATTTGTAACACTGACATTATGGGTTTTTTACAAGAATATGTAATGTTTTAAAATCAATACGAATTTTAATTACTTACTAAAGTAGTTATTATACGAACATAATATTATCTATAGTGTTAACCATATTATAGATTATAGATGGTGCGTTAAATTATTATTATCAAAATATAATGTGTAAACAAAATATTTTTTAGATTACATAATTACAGCATTAGTTTACCTTCGATTATCATGCGTTCCAGTGGAATTTCTCCCAATTTCCATCCGTCATGATTAAAGTGAAAGGGTGCGTCCAAGTGCGTGCCGCAATGTTCAGAAGTCGTAAAGCTCTCAGTTATCATCCATTTATTAACGTCTGTCGAATTCATTACATCGTATATCTCAAACAACTGGTTTGGAAACCAACACGAGGCTTTATTTTGATAGCCATGACTCAAATCTAATACAGCGCTGTTGACGTCTTCCAATAAAAGTATTGCCGAAATCAAAAAGCACCAATTATTCATAATAATGTACTATTTATTATTAAATCAAAAAAATGTCAAAAATAATTTTGTTTTCAATATTCGTATTTATTTCTATTATGCGTCCATGCGTACCACTTCATTGCTTTATATAATAAAGTATGTATGATCTGAGTGTTACTGCTGGGTGACTTTTCGCCTCATCTTATCATGACTTGTGTATATTACGCATGTAATTATACTTATTGTAAATACCATTACAGATTGTATAAATTCAAATAAGTGTAGAAAAAAAATAATATATAATATGTTATACAATATAATATTTTTTAAAATATCGGTCTAATCGGTATTAGGTAAAAGGTTCTCGATTAATACATTATTAAAGATTAAACTTATATAATTTAAGCATTTAATGTTTTATAAATTCATAACATATATCTATCAATAAAAATGTATTTTATTTTATTTATACTCAGACTCGGTAATATAATTATGTACAATTACATGATTAATAAAATAATCAAATAAATGGTGATTAAACTAAATCAATCTAGGATAGTTAAATAATTCAATTATCTCAAGTAACGGAAAACTTTTGTTAATATGTATGATATAGCTATTGACTGCAAGATTTTTTTTTAAAATATCTCGAAAAAGTTACTATTTTTAATATTTAACGATAATAATAATTTGTAATAATAATATACTTTTGATGATTATATTAACTTCATGTATATACTTTATTGAAATGTCGATGTTGATTATCTTCCTAATATAGTAAGTCCATTTCAATTGAAAAATTTAGGTTAATTTATAAAAAAAAATTTTTATTTTACTGATACTATTCATTTTGTAATGCAGAATTTTCATGTGATACATTTTTGTAGGGGTTAAACATTTAGAAAAACGTTTTTCTGATGAGGGCTTAAACTGACCAATTCTGTTGACATTTTTTTAATTTGGATGAAGATAATAGTTTCTGTTTTAAATACACTTATATGTTATAATATAAAGTATACCGTAATCGTTTGATAAAAATAATTAATTATTTAAATATTTATTACATGGTCATATCTTTTGAAATATTAAACTGTTCATTATTTGTAGAATTAGGATATTTTGAAAATGTCAGCACTACTTTATCAACATAAATCCTGGAATTCAAAAATAGTCTACCAGCCAACTTGAATTAGAAGAAATGAAAAACCAAGGGAACCAAATTTGATTTCCAAATGTTGTATAATAATTCAAGTACCAATCTCTTCTTCAACGTGTGAATGCGCCTTCTCATGTGCTGATTGAAAAACTGGTTTAGAAAGGAACTAAGTTATCCTTAGCATTGAGAAGGATCTTACCACAAAATATATGGGAAAATAATAGTGCAACAATTTTCAGTATCAAATAGAAAATGAAATTTTGTTTAACATTACCTAATTGGTATCATAATTTTTTTAAATACGTCGAACACATTATGTAAACGATATATATATATATTTTTTTTTATACAGACTATTATATAGTGTACGTTGAGTTGCTTATTATAAAGAAACGGAATAGCGATTATTCTATTAAAGTTTATATAATTTTGTCGAAGCTAAATAATATTTTTGACTTTATACTTATTTTTAATTTGTCTATACAAGTATAATTAATTAATAAATAAAGCATGTAAAAAAACAAACATAGTATTTGATTTATATACAATTATACAATTTGATTTATAAACATTACAAAACATGCAAGATGTTATTATCATGGCGTGCTGTAGTCAGGGTTGTATTTAGGGGAGGGTCAGGGTGGGCCATTGCTCTAAAATGGAAGCACCAAGGCTCCTAAATTAGTATGAACTTTTTTTATGCATTCAGCCATAATAGTTATAACTTCAAAATTATATAAAATGTTTTTAAATTTTGAACGCGTAGAGTGATGGAATCTATTGGTTTAACAATAATGTGTTTTAATTTTTTTTATATTTTCTAAAAGGAAACTAAATAAATATTATTATTATTATTATTATTATTATTATATTAATTATAATTATACATAGTATTTATAATCAATGATACTATCTACTACATGTTTTGAACTGTTTGAAAACATTTTAATAGTATAATATCAATATATTATTATTACGTTTCAACTATAGTGTGTAGATCATAGATCTTTTACTTAAGAAGGTAATTGCAATCTACAATTATTCAAATTTCTACTATGTAAAATGTTTATATTTTAAGGTTTTCCTACTTTCTAAGTATACCAATTCTAAAAGTTTAATATTATTAAATTTGTATTTAGAACTACCCAGGATAAAATATTAATTTGTGGGTTATATAAATATTTTATTAACAATTTAACGGTGTTCTTGATGTCGATACGGTATCTAGTAGGTTAAGTTTGACTAGGCACTAAATAAGTGGGTGAGTGTAATTTTTCTAACTTCATATGCTCTCAAAAATCCTCTGGGCGCCACTATGAACGAATAAAAGAAATCACCTTACGTCCTTACGTCATAATAAAATAATATGACTTAACCTTTTTTCTTTTTTCTTTATATTTACAAGTAATTTATACAATCTATACAATTTATCACAATCAGTAAATAATGAAGATTACGTGATTAAGGAGCCATCCTTCCTTTAGTGATACATACCTTTGAGTTATTTTTTTTGTTAATTAGGAGAGAAGATCTCTACACTACCTCCATTTGAGCCTCCGTTGAGGATTTCCAGGGAGTGCAAGAATATGAAACCCTTTTATTAAATGATTATAGCGTGTTTATGTAATATTGAAAAAATGTTTGTAGAAAATAACAGCTTCTTTCTCAATACGGGCATAGTTTTACTATTTGAATACTATTTTTGATTCCTTATTTTTTTTTTGTAATCTTTATTAAATTTAAATACTGTTCGGTCCCTTAAAATTGTTACGTTTGTTATAACTATATTTTTTATTTTTGGATTATTCCACCTATTTGACGTCAATATTCATATATACTTCATGTAACTAAATTCTTAGTGTTTTTCCTAATGTAAACGCACCTTTATACACATTGTCACATTGATAATTGTTATTGTCTATAGTCTATACTATATATAGAATAATAAATATTAATTGTCAAATTTTTCTTTCTAATTTTATTATATAAAAAACAAAAAAATGAGTATTTGAGTTTAGAGACTAAACAGGCATTCTAAATAGTTATTTTATAACTTATTAATTATTACTCGTTAATACTCATTAGTTATACGCTTATAAAGTATCATGCACAACAAATAATTTAAAAAAAAAATTATGGTTTAAAAATAAATATACAAAACGTTTAATAAAATAAACAACACTTGAAACACCGAACAGAATGATTAGAATGAACAAATAATGATTAATTATTATCATGTTTTCAAAATATAAATTTTATTCCACGCAAGACGATCGACAATGACAATACGAAGGCGATAAGACCGACAAAATCTTGTAAATCGTAATAAAAATAGAATTTGGGCACAATCGGATTGTGCCCGGCAATGCCGTATTAATTCGTGTCGAAAAGTGGGGGAAATCTAGTACTGTTGATCGGGTCATCGGGCCACAACTTCGTTGTGCCCGCCGCCCAATGCGTATATTTAGTATGCACGTATCGTATCTAGGAGCACCCGTATTTGATAAAACATTTTTTTCGATAATATTCGATAATATACCAACTTATATTATGATGGAAGAAATACCTATTCAATTTTAATTTTAATAATTTAATATAAATTTTTCTTCTTTCTCCTCAATTTTTTAGGTGGGGCACGTGCCCGTGTGTCCTATAGCACGAGCCGCCACTGCTTATACCTGATTATGATTAACGCAATCAAGAATCTAAACGGATCAATTCGAATGTACAATAAATTATTCATAAATGCAAAGACGATTGCACATTTATGGGTATAAACATTAACATAAAACAACGTTAAAAAGTGTCTTATTAGATTTAAAATGATATAATTGTGTGTTTTAAAAAGATGCAAACAGTTTGTATAAAAAAAAATTTCACGAATATGTATCTTATTATTCATTTTTTAAAATCCTTTGCAATAAACATAAAATAAGAAAAGTAGGTAATGGTCAACATTTACTCAATACATGCGGTGATTCAAATATTTAACTAGGCGTGGTTGAAATAATTTACCGTATAAAGGTTTGCAAATTTGCATGTACCTGTTTACTGTATATTGTTAACTGTGCACATTTGACCAAATATTCTATAGGTAGGTTACATTGTAAATTCGTAAATGAATTAAACACTTATTGTCACGAATTTTTAATAAATACTAGCAAATATCGAATACTAAATATTATGTTATTCATTTGAAATTCTGAATAGAATGTGAATTTTTCATTACCAACAAATTAAATAATATATCTTACAATTTAAGGCTTACACTGAATATAATAAGAAATGTAAAGTTTCACCTTTTTGTTATTTCAAATATGCAGCCGAGAAAAATATTGCGAATAAATTCTGTTAAGTTTTTAATCAATTATGTCAATTAATAAAATAATAACTTCTCCCCGTGAAATTGATTTTTGAATGTTTACCTATCGATCAAGATTCAAGGGTGCCATTGCCATCTACAGAAACGTTCAAATGTGTTAATGAAAGGGAAATAAAAATATTTTGTCGTTTATTTGAAATGTATAATATATGTAAATAAAAACATATAGGTTAATTACACTTTAGTTTGTCTATACCTACACCTTAATTCATCCGTCATAGACCATAGTATCATTATTCGTTAGGTTAGAAGTTAGGACATAAGGTTACAATTGTCGTGCGAAAATATTTCTTCTTCAATTAATTTATGCGTGATTAAAGTTCATCGTGCATCATGAAATCAATCTTTTCATATCTCTATATTATTAATTATGTATACGTATACGTATATAAATATTATACATTTTTTAGAAAAAAATAATTAAAATAAATATTTAACGCATTGTGTTTGTGCACTTTTTTTTGTTATTTCGAAGTTATTTAAAAAACTATAGTGTATACTATAAAGTATACAGTATACACCATTTATTGCATGTTTTTTCAAAACCCCTCCCATAAATGATTTTTATATTTGATTAACTAAATATATGTGTATATATTATAAGAGAAAACATTGGGACAAATTCGATTTTCGCAACTGTTGCAAATTTCTTAAAATAAACAAACTACGAACAATTGTATAAACCAAACAAGTATGTTGAGGGTTAACATACATCTTTTACAGTTTTAAGTTTATCATCCATAAAGATTTTAAAATATTTTTTTTTTTTTTTAAACTGAAGAACATATAAACAGATTATTATGGAGTAGTTCAGTGGTCGATGGTGGGATAACAACTTAAAAAAACGATCCTATAATATTTTCATTATGTCTAAGATATCTATCAATTTCAACTTTATTTTTAGTATTATTATTTAACTATTATAAATTATGCTTGCGTAATAACCCGTTACTGCCAGGTAGAAATATAAAAATTATATTGATATAGTTTATAATAATAATTAATATCTGATAAAAATGTTCAATTTCTGATGTAAAAATTATTAATTTTAGATTTTAGATAGCATAAAGATTAATATGCACTAGAGTTTAACGTGTCCAGCATTCTCACCATCCTCAATCCTTATTAATACTCGTAAATCGTAATCATTAGAACTATAGGCAATCTATAAGAAAAATAACCAATAGCAAATTCTGTATACATATACTTTATACAAATAACATGTAACTAATATTATATTTCATGTAATATGATAATTTTTATCAAATGTCTCAATTTCAAAGTTCGGAGGACAGAAACGTTTTATTCAAAATAGCAAGTATTTTAGAAAAACAAATATTTCAATTTCTTGATTGGGATTTTTACATAACAACAGTAATATTTTTATATTTATTTAGTTTTTTAGTTTTTGTTTAGATTGTATAAGATAAATAAAATTGTATTTTACTCTCACACATTATGTTTATAGATTTAATAAAAAATAAATTGACCATAGTTATGTTTATTGCAACATTTATGATAATAATTACATCAAAATTTGGTAAATTTAACTAGGTAAGGTTTATCACCAAATCAACCAATCCCAAGATAGTATTTAGTGGGTCAATATATTTTGATGTTTAAGTTGAGTATTTAAGAATTCGTTAAACAGTAATAATAAACGCATAATGATAACAAATTAAGTGATTGTGTAACTTAATATAATTCTATTATTTCGTGTCAAAGTAAGTCTTAATAATTGTATATTATTATTGTTATCATGGGCCGATTGTATTTGTGATGTGATGTTTTTATTAAAATATATACAAAGAATTAAACATAAATACATAAAGATAATTATACATACTACTTATAACACTGTCCTTGTAGTAATATTAAACCATAGTACGTATATATTAATGCATATTGTTGTATATTGTATTGTAGTTGTAGTTGTATATGTGTTTAAGTATTGAAGAATTATGATGATACGTTTTCGTTTTACTCATAGCGAAAGTTATTTTACGTCATACAGTATTTCATTCAGTATTTTTTTAATACACTAAGTATTAAAAATAATTAAATAAATGAACAATAAACATTTTGTTTTTAAAATATATTATAAAATCACTCATTTATGAAATTACTCTCTTGATTTCAACCAAAGAAATAATAAGAAATTACAATTTCAAACAACACAAAAAGGTTATTTATTTCATTTTTTGTAAGAGGTGAATCATCAAAATAACTATAACTTTTAATGATCTATTCATACTACGCGAGAATAATTTTATTACTAGGTAGTCGCATAGATATTGCAAAAATAAAAATAATTTAAATACCAAACGTTTGTTCGAAATATTATAAAGATCTTTATTAAGTAGCTAAGTTTTTTGTTTCTATCTTAAAATTTATTTTTATGAAGTTTTTAACTAAAGAATGTACCAACGTAATTTGTGCCTACTGAATGTTTGAGTTATACATTTTTAAGAAGTCTGCCATAGTTGTGAATTGCAATATTGTTAATTCGTAGGAAATGTACTCAAATTAAGTATCAAGTAGGTTTATATATTATTAACTCTTATATATAATAAAAATTGTTAAAACTGTTTTTAAGCGTAAAATTAAATAATAACATAATATATTACATTATTATTATATAGTAGTAATATTACATGCTGAATATGTAATGAAAACAAATTAATACTCATGATGTAGCAAAACAATTCATTACTAAAAAAAAAGGTTGAGTAATTTCATCGTAAAATAACATAAAACTTTAAAAAAAAGAAAGCATTTCTCAAGAATTTAATTCATCAGGTCCGTTACCTGTTGTAACTATATACTAGTAGTAATAACTATGAATATCTAATATCTATACTACGACATGTAGAATAAGTATAATTAAAGATTTGTCTATTCATAAATGCCAAAACTTTTTAGTATTAAACACATCATACTCATACATGTACATCTCTATATACTAATCAGGTTGGTGTTTAGCTTATTACTTTATTAGCCATGTACTTGATAACCACATTGTTCCCAACCGTAAATGCCATGTTCTTTTCAAAAATTCAAAAAGCATTCACATATACTAAATAACTACAATTATATTGACTTCTAAAAAAAAAGAGATTTATGAAAAAAGAGAGTCTCATTATAAAGAAATTATGGACAGAAACTAAATGACTCGTAAGATTCAAAAATATGAATGCGATAAATGATTTAAGTAATAATTAAATTAGTAGTTATAATAATAAAGGTAGTATTGTACGTACAAATTTATCTAAAATTTAAAGAGTAAGATCAAAATATGATTTGGTCAAAATATTGTTAAAGATTGTTATGTATATTTTGAGAAAATTTGTGTTCAAGTTATTACAAAAAAGTGCGTGTAAAATCTAAAGAAATCATAAAAATAATTTATTTTTCACAAGCATATTATATAATGACAAAATGGGACACCAGTCTAATTCGAGTTGTACCCAGCGATCCGTGGCTTCTTACTGGATTCATATACTAATTAAGAACCACTATTATACAGGAATTGCCGCTTATTGGACTCTCGGTTAATTGACTAATTTACCTATTGGACTTAAAACATGCTGTCCCATTGATCATTAGCACGTTTACTAATTCAGAACAAATTTTACTAGAAAGTTACTATTAGACTCATTGCACCGGCTAACGGAGTTATTTGACCATTATTAGATTATAAGTTAAACAATAAGTTGGTTTTCTATCAAAAATTAAATTATTAGGCTATTGATTTTGTTTTGTTTGAACATTATTTTTGGTCATTATTTTCAAATTATCAATGGAAAAGAAAAGTACTTTTTTGTCTCCAATAAATGTATATATATATATATGCATTTGACCCATACGTTCGGGCTATATAGTTATCTCGTGGACGTAATAATTGGGGGTTGTAAACTACACTTCAGACGAACGTCTCAAGAATAGGTTGACTTAGTTATTTCCATCAAATCAAGGCAGATGAATAACTGATACCGTGGTGTGGGATCGATGACACCTTTATTCCAGCATCTAACTGATAATGTTCATATATAGTATATATATATATATAGTGAAGGAGAAATCGGTATCACGGGTGGTGAGGGGCAAACTCGGCGCTGCACAACAGACTGAAATGCCTGACCGGGTATTTACCAGTTACCGGAGGGTTTAAGCTTCATGGTGGTTGTCACAACAATGATTTTATAGTTTAAGGACAAATGCTTGTCTAGGTGAAAATTGCTGGTGATGGCTGTCCGTCGGTACGGCGTCTGGTTAATAGGACTTGTTGTAAAATATATATATCACTATAATAATTTTGTCAAATAAGCTTATTTTATATATAAAGGAAACATTTGTAAATATATTAGGTATTATATATGTAACGTAAGCATATTAATTTTCTGTTGAAAAAAATTAAATAATAATCTAATATTAACGAACAAAGACCGGTTCTCACCGATCGCAGAAAAAAGTTGCTGACTCAAAACGTAGAAGGCATACTTAAGTAAGCGATCGACAGTAAAACGGCTGCTGTTCAGTTTCCACGGGTGTGTGGGAACTACCGTGTGTTTTGCGAATATAATTTTATGTTATTTTAAATTTTTGTAATATTATATTATTTTACCTTTGATTTCATTTGAATTCGAGTTTTTATTATTTTTGAAAGTATTTTATTTGAAGTGTTTTTCCTTTTTATTTTGGTATCCCAAGGTTTGATAAAAGTTACTTATACGGTAAACTTTAAAAGGTAGTGGCTGTGTATAATAATTATTTTCTTATCCAGTACTCGTTTTCGTAGTCAGTTGTTTGAGCGTAAAACGACCTCATAGAGTGGTAGAGTGTGAAATCTAAGGGATTTTATACGTACATTTCCCCAGCTCCATCCATATCAAATTTTCCAAATTTTCCTACGCCAATATTTAGCACGTCATTTGCATGAATTTGTACGACCGTTTCCGGGATTTGTACGGCACCGTTTTGCCCGGAAAATTCAATTTTCTATGGGGGGGGGACTGGGGAAACGTTTCTCCCACCCCACCCATCCGGAAAAACAATTATTTTATATTTACAATATTTTATCAATTTTTAAATTATTTATAGACGTTTGAAATTTTTCGTTTTTTTAGTTAAATGTCAATAAAATTTTAATCGTTGGGTCAAAAAACTTGAAAATTTAATACAAGGTTCCCCATAAGTTAATAGAATAATAGATAGAAAATATTTAAAATAAATAGGCACGATTTTTTTTTATAACCATTTAATTAAAATTTAAAAATTCTTTAGTTGTTAAAATTTATAAAATGTTTAACTTTTATAGCTAAGGATTGAAAATTTGAAACAAAGTTCCACGTAACATAATGAATTTAATTTGATTAATTTAGAATTTATTTTACAGGTAACTACATTTTTTTTAAAAAATAACAACTATATAATTAACATTGTATAAAATATCCTAGACTGACAACTCGTCTCCAATTAGAATCGTTTTTCGTATACAATGATATTATATCATTGAATTCAAATATAATACCATCCATTACAGTAACCCACTTATAACCTGCTGTACAGCAGAGCGACATCCACTTACTTACCCCCTTTTTTTTCTATACTAAAATCGTGTAATAAGGTAAATAATACAGGATTTTCCAGTTTAATGTTAAAATATTAATTATTCATATATAACTGCAATTATAGGTTGAAGCTAATAAAAATTTAAAATAAAATTGTAATTCATATACAAATTAATTCAATTTGTAATTCAATTCAATCTATATTATCCATGCACATGTAATTTATCAGTTAATATAACCATAGATTCAAATTCAAATTCAAAACTAAAAAAAGAAATAAAAGTTAATAAAAACTAGTAACAAAGTCTAAATATAACACTAAAATAATCAACACATATTTTCATTTTATACTACACTATTCCGATATCTTACTACACTAACAGTGTTGTACTGCACACTATTTTAGACCGTGGTATTTAGGAAATTAAACTTAAATATTAGGTAGGTGATACAGGACAAAACGAATAAGTGTTGATTGCCGATTGGAGTATTATGAATATTTTGATATAATATATTACTAAATCTACATAATATCATATTTCTATATCTATCATATAATTTCGAGCATAATAATAACGACAAATGCTCATAAAAAAAAATAAAAAAACATCAATACCTATCAATTGAAGAAATAGAATAAGGAAATAAAACATTTTAGATTGTCAACACCTCACAATAAATTAAGAATGTAAAATAAATTAGTAGTATACTAGTATTTGAAATAAATTATAAAGGTGCAAATAGGTAGGAGGTAGCTGGTACTTATTTTTTTCACCGGCATCGTTTTTACAGATCACCCTATTTTTAAACTTCATAATAGTGTCAATAATAGTAGTAGACGGCACAGCACATTTACGTCCAACCATTTTAAAGAAATTAGTTGGCGATTTAAATAATAATAATATAATATATATAATAATAATCTATAAATAATTTAAAAATTGATAAAATATTGTAAATATAAAATAGTTGTTTTTCCGGATGGGTGGGGCGGGAGAAACGTTTCTCCAGCCCCACCCATAGAAAATTGAATTTTCCGGGCAAACCAGTGCCGTACAAATCCCGGAAACAGTCGTACAAATTCATGCAAATGACGTGCTAAATATTGGCGTAGGAAAATTTGGAAAATTTGATATGGATGGGGCTGGGGAAACGTACGTGAATTTTATTTAATAAAACTTCTGCGCAGTACTCGTTTTCGTGGTCACCAGAAGAAGAATTAAATATATCTTTTACAATAGGTCTTACATCTACTAATTCTGGGTCGGGGAATTGGTCTACCGAAAAATATCTGTTTTATACGTCAAGCCTTTGCGTGGCGTATACGACAGACCGAAGGTCTCCGTGGTCGCGGTACAGTTGCAGACGACTGCCGGCCCGTACACAGGGGGTTAGTGTTTTAGGTGTTCAAACACCCCCCGAAATGTTTGGTAATGTATGTATATTATAAGATTTTCATTGTAAAATTTCATTTGTTTATTGAAAAAAATTCTGATTTTCAAAAACATCCCCAAAACTTTATTTTGCGTACGTCACTGGACGACTGGGATTATTCACAGTAGCTTGATCAAAAATGGTTAGAGGTGAGATGGGACCTAGGTCTGACTAAAGCCGCGGTACAACGATAAACAGTAAATCGCGACAGTCGCTTTCATGAAAGAACTGTCATGCACCTATGAATGTATATGCTAATACAAAAATGAAAGTTTGATAGCTATTATTGTGGAGTTCACACGGTAAAATTTTTATGAGAGCTACTATTACGATAGTGACTACTGACTATGACATTCTACTGTCATCGTGCGACTGCGGCTTTAGCAAGTCGGCAGGGTGCATGAAAACCCACGGTCTTTAGTACGAGTCCCATTTTCACAGAGCGACATAATGGCCCTGTGGCATGGTCTCGGTACTTGTGATCTTTGGACGACCCATGAACTTTCGTACCTCGTGAATATCCCACAGGTCTAATAAAAGATATGCGGTTATAAGTGAGCGTACGCGCAACCCGTGAAACCTTGAGTATTCCCTGACCTATACATTATTCTGTTATTATTATACATATACATCCAAATAAATTTAATATGTATACAATTATTTTTGTTTTACTAAGCTTAAGTGTTGATAAACATTTTAAAATGAATTATATTTTTGGAAAAATAATGTTTACATATTTTTTTTCGGAAATTTCGTCTTATTGACTCATCTAGTAATCTGGTTATTATGGATTAAATTTATTGGACCCCAAAGTGAGTAGTGAGTCCAATAAATGACGATTATTGTGTTTATTATTAAATTACTCGTGTACGTCCCTGTACTCGTGGTCTCTCGTAAAAAGTGATAATAGTAATAATACTGTAATACTGTAATAGTATACTTACATTATTATAATATGCTACTGTTTAAAATTCCTATTTATAAATCTTTCGCAGCGCACGGTCACGCGAGGATGTCTCATGTCTCGAGTAATATAATATAAATAATAATAATACAATACTAGGTCTGTTGCCAAGCGTATTTATCACACGGATCCATGACCTGATTCGTGGCAAAGTGACTTAAATGTATTTCATCGTCATGTGCGCATTGTCTATCAGATCGTGAAGATCGCTGTCACCGCGATGAAAACCTACAGCTGTATACGAACAGCAACATGATGACACTATTAATGCGATTTTACTCCGGATCTGTCGCTGCCTCAATGGTAACATAATAATAATATTAGGAATTGTTGAAACTACGCCCAGAACTGGAGAAGATACAGTAGAAGCGCGGGTGACGCGTGTCATGATGATTGTACTTTTGTATAGACAGTATTATAACATAATATTATATAGTTGCTCATAATGTGTATACGGTTCAAGGGCAATCGGTCCTCATGAGCGCTGCAATAATAATATTGTTACCGACTTACCGTTATGTATATCACGCGAGTATTGTTGCTGCGGCATTGTACGTAGTATTACGATGATATCAGGTAGGCTAACCGGGTCGTTTTTATCGTTATTTTTCGTCGTTTCCCTTCAAATTGGAAAGGGAACATCATCATCATCACCATCGTCCATCATTATTGCATGGTGCGTAAATATTTGAAACACTGCAATAATTACACGCCGCGCACATTCTTCTTGTATCCACCATTGTTCCCACACGGGAAAAATAGTTCGCACCGTGGCCGCGACGAGGTGTGTACCGGCAAATAGTTCGCTCTCACCACGCGTATATTCTAGGGTATAAACACTGCCGCGGCTCATTGAAGGCGATACACTGGTACCTACCAGACGTGACCAAAAAGGTATAGTCCACAAATCGTCTTGTACACACACGCGCGGAATGACTGGTAGTTATTAGGTAAACATACACCTGTATACGCGACGTCTTAACACGAGTTGTGCTTCATACATCGTGTGTGCTCCTGCTGCCGTCATGGACGTGTTCCGTTCGAGTTTCTTCGTCAAAGTTTTAACCGTGAGTGCACACATATTATACATACAAATTATAGTTTACAATACCTATTATTATCTGTGAGAATATATCGTTGAAATAATGAAAATCCTATTGTGCGCGAGAACTGTGTCTATCCATCGAGATTATATACTAATTCCACCTTATTGTCTTTGTTTTGAAACGTGTGTTAGGTGCTGGTCGCGTGGAAAAAATAGTAAACCTTATAAAAGTCAACAGCGATAAAGGTGTTGTATGCTAAATTTGTAGAGGATAGGTTGAATTTTTTTGTTCTATAAAATTGCAAATGGGAGTCGAGAGGTTTAGTACAAGTTGTATAATGCAACAGACTTGGGTAAAATACTTTTTAAAATTATTTCGAATACATATTCCGAATACTTAAGAAAAAAGTATTCAAAATACATATTCGAATACTTTATGATGACAGTATTCCCAAAGTATTTGGGATACTTTACAAAAAGTATTTCAAATACTTTTGGAAATTTTTTTTTTTTTTTTAGTAGATTTGGATAACAAAAATATTAGTTGATATTTTATTAAATCATTTATTTATTCAATTTGATATTTTTGAATGAACAGATTAATAATTATATTAATCTGTTTATTCAATATTTAATGTGTTTATTTTAAATGATTAATAATATACACGTACATATTAGTTTTAAATAATGTCAATCCAAATTGTAATATTGTGATTCCTTTAAATATTAAGTTTGGAGAATAGGTACTATAGGTACCTTCATTTTGTCATTTTTTCATAAAACTTAATAATGAAGATATCAAAATATCAAGATAATGTTATCGAATTATTTCCAATGTACCTAAATTATAGGTATAGCCGCTGTATACATTTTGTTCTTATAATAATTAGTATATTATAACTATACGTATGTCGTATATCACATTATTATACCAGTTGCCAAAATATCTTATATTCTTATCTTATTTTATCGATGACTTGTTGCTACAAAATTGGAAATAACATTACTGTCTCACCGTATAGATCGTATACTACTATAAAAATAGTAGAAAATAAAATAATATTATATTACCATTTAATATTATGAAAAAAAGTAAAATATTTAAATATTGAGTGTTTATTTATTTATGTTTAATACATAAATCCAAAAATAATGATATAATTCAGTGATTGAACGTAAAAAAATTAGATATTCGAAATACTGTATTTATAATACTTTTAAGAAGTATTCAAAATACTGTAATAAATACGTTAAAAAAAAGTATTTAAAAAATATTCGAAATACTTAAAAAATATTTTGAATATAGTATTCCGAATACTGTATTCGGAATACTACCTAAGTCTGTAATGCAACAATAATCGCATGTTTACTTTATACATATAATTTGCAGAATTAGTAGTGTCTTACTATCACATTGACGAATGAATGTCGGTATACCTAATATAGCTTCTGTAGTTGCTAAAAATGTTTTCTATATGATTTATAATAAGTTATTACAATAGCCATTATAATATTATACTATAGGCCTAAAGGCGAATATGTTAATGTTAATCTATTTAGATTCTGAACGAAGTGATAAATGTATTCATTTTACAATAATATATTTATATTTTTGTGCATATTTTTTGTGTCTGTCATCATGTTTTGGAGCAGTATATTCGATTACCTTATATAACAACTTTTCTGAAAGGAAAGTGAATCTAGTTGGTTCTTTGAGATGTCTAACGTCAGAAATTTATTTTTCAAAAGCGTCGGGAAAAGCCATAAAAAAATTTATTTTACTTATTTTTAACCTATTTATTTGTAGGTATTTGAAATATTTGATTTTTAATATTTTTTTTTATATTTATTGATGACAAATAATTTTGCTGAGAAAAATACTTGGAAATTTAATAGATTTTACAGAAGTTGTTCTTACTGTCATTCAAAAATTATTGAAATGCTTAGGCATATTAATTTTTTATTAGTGTATGAAGAGAAAATATTGATATAATATTACAATTTAAATTTAACATAATATATTAAATATACCTATTCTATACTAATAAATCACCTCAATCCAGAATTGTATTTTGCATGCAATGATACCTATCATTACATTCAAATTTAATACATTCGTTATAATGACCTATCCTATGAACAAGGTCCACTTCCGATTATTTTTCAAACTGAAATGTGGAACCCGTAATACGATTTTCAATTGCAATACTTACGAAAATACGAGTTTGAAATTACGTTTTTTTTATAGCTTCCCACTATAAAATTATACTATAAATTTACACAAGTATATAATTTAATATTTATAGGGATATTTCCATTGAGAAAACATGCTGGGCTACTCTGGACTATAATACGGATATTATTAAAATATACGAACAACTAATTAACTACCAAAAAAACAATTAAAATCAAATTTAATAAAATTAATACCATATTGAGCTATTAATTACTACGTTCTGAAGAAATTAATCAATGTAGTACTTATCTATCTATAATGTTAATATTAAATTGTAATCATTGGGTATGGTAATATAAGTACTCTAAAATGTGTATAAAAATCAATTACAAGTTACACCTCACATCAAGCTAAAACCTATATATTATTATTTTTAAATGCCATCTGCTTCAAGTACTACAATACGAACTCGTGTATAGCGAAGAGATGTTAATATGTAATATGTTATATACATACATTATTTTATATTTATATTTTAATAGGTAATTCAATAATTTAGTTGATCCTAATTACGTTAATTCGCATTATAAGGTGAACTATGAACATATATTTTCCATTAAGATTATCCGAATACTAAATGCAAACACTAATATTAACACCACAATATTAGTGAACGCAGATGGATAGTATAACATATTACTTGCCATTTTCATTTCACTAAACATTTGAACAGTTTTAAAGTAAACTTGGAACACGCCTTATTTTAAGATTTTAGTGCATATTTTTATATGAATTGAGAAACACTATTTTATAGTTCGGTACAATGCGTATACTATATTATATAATTTACCTGTATATACGTAATTCTGTGCATAACCTATAAAGATACTTTAGTATTCAATGGTTTCAATGTACATTAATATTTAAAAGTAGATATATTCATAAAAAATGTTAAATGTACCTACTGATTAATGATTTATTGTTGAAGTTAGGATTATGATGTAGATCAATCAAGGAATCAATCAAGGAATGAATCACTTTGATTAGTAATAATAAGTTATATTTCACTAATACATGAGTACATGCCACATGACGTACGAAAGTTAATGCTATAATATAGTGCTTACAGTACTCAATGAGTCCTTCCTACGTACACGTAACCTATCGACCCTGTTATTATTATTCGGTATTCCCTACTTGTGCTTTTACATTCATAATTCGTAAATAAACAATATAATAATATACCATGTAATACATGGTATGTATGAAGAGTATGCAGTGTATCTATGTATCAGTTGTACAATATTATAAATTATATTCAATATAATTTATATTTGTAAATTATATATTCATTTGAAGTAGCCGAGAAAATTGCAAATCCATAACTGTATAGTATATAATATATGTTTCCGAAAAAAAAGATAAAAGCAACATTTAGGTACACTGCAAATCTAAAAATGGTAGGTAACTCTGGAAAACTGGAGTATAAAATCTTTATTTTATTATTTTATAAGTAAAGTTTTATGTGAACTTATATTTTAAATTCTCCATCAAATGTATTTATTTTTATTAATTAAATATTGTAGATATATAAATTTAATATACAATTTTCAATGACACAACGTTATAATATATTTAAGTTTTTTTTTAGTAACATTGCTGTGATCAAACTCTTGGGCAATTATTCGGGTTTAAATCAAAAGTATCTTATAGTATTTTATAAAAACACGCATACATATCTAAAGCATTAATATTCTAGACAAGTGATTATTCAATTTTCTCATTGTTGTTTATCATATTACAAAGGAAAAAGCAAAACATTTTGAGCTGTATTAATTTATAATTTTGATAACTATAATAAATAAATTTGGATTTTTCAGTTGTTGGCTTGATCTATTATAGACTAAAGATTATAGGAAATTACACATCACAGTATTTTTAGTTAATATTTTAAAGATAGAGTTATAAATAATATTTACCTAATACGATTTTAATAAAACAAAATTCCACTTAAAATCTTTATTCCTTAAGTATATTTATACATTATCTATATTCTTTAAGTATTAATAAATAATTTTCAATGAACGTTATCCAATGGGATCAAAGAAATATTTCATTTCAGAAAAGTTTTTGTTTTATCTTCGTAAAAATACGGAATACAGTAACTATGATGAATGAACCAAATTAAATGTTGATCTTTGACAGGTTTAGTTACGGTAGCTATTGCTAAAATATAATTTAAAATTGTTTAACTACTATGTAGGTATCATAGAAAAAATAAAAATAGGTACCTTTTTATTGAATAATTAGAAAAAAATGTTATTAGAACAAAAAAAGCCTAACGTTTGTATAATAACATTAATAACCATTAAAACCAGATAATTTACATGTCTATATAATTATCTATGATGAATTATATATATGAAATTAAAAATATATTGAAAAAGTAACCGTTATAAAAATAGTTAAAAACTTTTTTTGTCATTGGTTTTATGATGTAGGTACCTATCTGAACAATGACAATAAAATCCATGGAAATGGCCGTGAGAAAACTGAATATTTATGAACAATAAGCTAAAACATTAAAACCAAATTGTTTTATCATTATTACGATCAAACTAACAACTATAATTGTTTAACTGCCACAGGTGTTCCTAATTTACGAAGTTGTATTTTGCAAATGTATTTTGAAAACTAACACACATGATCATCTCATCAAATCTTACGTAGATGGACTTAAAAGGAAAGAAAGACAAATACCGATAGGTATCAGACATCGGTATAGTATTAACGGAAACATTTTAGAATTTGCTTTAATACGTGATTTTAATAGGAAATGTTAGCTACAATTAAAATTCAGTCAACGTATGCAAATTTCTCAATTTGTAATTTATATTTTTATATTTTTACAATAATGATGAATTTTTCCTTTGTAGATCCGTCCCGTATGTATTTGCCGCCCAGAATAGATTCTGTTGCATCGAGTGATTTTGGAGGACAAATTGAGGCATCAAACAATTTTAGTGGCAATACCGATGGATATGGTGAAATTAGACTCGTTCAAGACACATTTTCAAACACCCAATCAGCAGAAGGTTAGTAATTATGTCGTATCGACAAAATTTACAAACGGTTTGAGCGGTGCAAGCTAGGCTACTGGATCGTACGATTTAAGTACATCTAGTGGATCTGGAAGGTCACCGTTAAACCGAAGTGGCAGATATAATACTTTGGCATTGGGAGGTTCTAATTTTGAACGACTTTCAGATAAAAATAGTGACTATAGTGTTGAAAATTTACCAGAAGCTGTCAAATATGGTAGTTCATCAGGCACAACAATACCGAACAACGGCCGTATTAAAGCACAGCCGGGAAGTACAGATAGTTACGGATCAAACGAACTATTAGTTATTGCTCAAAATCAGGGTTTACCAAAAAATTATTATAATCAAGTAACACATAGTAGTCAATATAGTCAGCATTTAGATGTTGGCAGTCAATATGATCAGGGTACAGTTCAATCCACGGTTAGCGGTTTTGATAACACAGCTTCGAGTACACCAATATTATTGTCACCAGGTAATAGTCGAAATAGTGGTAAAAAATCATATGATCGGGGAAATAACGGAAATTTTGAATCAAGTGGGAGTTCAGAGTTATTAAATTATAGCGGTGGTTATGGAAACACGTTACCTAATTCGTATAGTCAAAAACCATTGAATGGAGGCCCACAAAGAACAAATAGCTATGAACAACAAGGATCTTTTTCATTCGGCAATGAAAAAAATTATGGTCAATTTCCTATCACAAATAATGGATACAATCAAGATAGTTTGTCGAATCCATTAAATGGATTTAACCATGGACAACAAAATCAACAGATGCCTTATAGCTACGGGCCACCGAGTTTAACTAATTCTCAATCAACATTAATTGCTAATGGAAATGATTACAGCAAAAGTAATGACGGAAACAATCAAAACGCACAAATTAAGCCACAAGGCAATCTCAACAGTTACAACGGTTTCTTAGGCTATGTGACATTACCTTTTATTAAAGGAAACTATAACCCAAATGCAAATGGTGGTTACACCCGAGGACCTTCACAGAATGCTAACATTCTAAAATCTTACAATGTAGGACAAAATCATTTAAATCGGGAAAATGTATTAACTGTACAATTAGGACATCATGGTCAGGGTGTATCAACAAGTTCTGGATGTAATCGTGGCACACCAACAAACAAACCTCAAAAAGGAGTTCATAATAAAAATTGGTTAGCGACTCAAACATCAGGTCAAGGAAGTTCCGGTTCAACCTTAAGTTACGGACAAGGAACAGAGTCTCCTAACAATGGAAATATTGGCCAAAGTACGAAATCTGATAATGGAGTACAGAAACCAAAAATACATTCTACTCTCGTTCCAAAAGACCAATATCACAATTCTAACTTTCCGGGTAATACTATTTTTGAAAATCAACTAAATGGGACAAATAACACTGAAGTAATAAACGGAAGCAATTTCGGACGACCAGCTCCAAATGCATTTTCAAATTTTGCACCTGGGAACCTACCCAATCAACCAAGTGGGGCAAATGACACCCCAGTAATAATTGGAGGTGATTTTGGTCCACCCGCTCCAAACGCATTTTCAAATTTTGCACCTGGAAACCTACTTAATCAATCAAATAACACTCTAGAAATAAACGGGGGCAATTCTGGACTACCTGCTCCAAACGCATTTTCGAATTTTGCACCTGGGAATCTCCCCAATCAACCAAGTGGGGCAAATGACACCCCAGTAATAATAGGAGGTGATTTTAGTCCACCCGCTCCAAACGCATTTTCAAATTTTGCACCTGGAAACGTACCTAATCAACCAAATGACACCCCAGTAATAATTGGAGGTGATTTTGGTCCACCCGCTCCAAACGCATTTTCAAATTTTGCACCTGGGAATCTCCCCAATCAACCGAATGGGGCAAATGACAATCCAGTAATAATCGATGGTGATTTTGGTCCACCAGCTCCAAATGCATTTTCAAATTTTGCTCCTGGAAACCTACCCAATCAACTAAATGGGGCAAATGATACTTCAGTAATAAATAGAGGTGATTTTGAACAACCCGGTCCAAATGCATTTTCAAATTTTGCCCCTGGAAACCTACCCAATCAACCAAATGGGGCAAATGATACTCCAGTAATAAATAGAGGTGATTTTGAACAACCCGGTCCAAATGCATTTTCAAATTTTGCCCCAGGAAACCTACCTAATCAACCAAATGGGGCTAATGATTCTCCAGTAATAAACGGAGGTGATTTTGGACAATCCGGTCCAAATGCATTTTCAAATTTTGCCCCGGGAAACCTACCTAATCAACCAAATGGGGCAAATAATTCCCTAGTAATAAACGGAGGAGATTTTGGACAACCCGGTCCAAATGCATTTTCAAATTTTGCCCCGGGAAACTTACCTAATCAACCAAATGGGGCAAATGATTCTCCAGTAATAAACGGAGGTGATTTTGAACAACCCGGTCCGAATGCCTTTTCAAATTTTGCACCTGGTAATCAACTTAATAAACCTATTGATACGAAAAACAATAATTGCGGTACAAATAACTATGGCAATAATATAGAATCAGTTTTCTCTACTATAAATACTGGTTACTAACAATTTTTGTAAATATAACTTAGATTTTGTGAATTTAAATATTAATTTATATTTTAAAATAATTTATATCAACATTGATCGCTTATTGCATTTTCTTAAATCAGTAATGTACCAAAACTATTTGTTTCCATTTATTATTAGTAAAAAACACGCAATAAATAATTAAAATATATGTATTATTGATATAGCCTTGTATTAATAACTGTATTTCAATTCAATGAACATGATTTAAAAAAGAATCGTACGGGGACTCGCTCTA
>JAIPRK010000582.1:0-121699 GCA_025469195.1 Chaitophorus viminalis | reverse complement strand
AGTCTAGAATTTTATATATTATATTATATTTTACATGTAATTTTATGTCAATATTCGCTGTTCAAATGCTTATAAAAAAAAATTGTGCCTATGGATTTTGATGATTTTTGAATGACAATAAAAACTATTTGTGTGGAATCTTCTATTAAATTTTCAAGTATTTTGTGTTAGTCAAATTTTTTTATCACCGATTATAAAAAAAAAATGTAAAAAATTCTAATATTTTAAATGCCTATAAGTAGCTTAAAAATCAATATAATATTTTGAAAAACATATGACATAAAGGAAATGCCTATTTTAATAACTGGTGAAAATTTCAAGGTTCTGATACTTATACTTTTTGAATTATAACAAATATTTAAAATCGTTTGACCATAAATCGCTATTTTATGCAATTTTGTAAAAATTTAAATTTCAAACGGTCATAAAATTTTTTCCTTTTAGTCCGGTAGAAATTTTATTATATATTTTTGAAGATTAGCTTATGGAAAAACTAGTGTTAAAATTTTGAACCTTAAGTATAAACAGAAAAAATTTTTATGAATTTTTATCTACAAAATAACTTGCAAATTATCATGATTTTGAAACATTTTATACAAATTTGAGCTTTATGGGCTTATAAAAAAAAATTTGAGTGAAACGATCTCCGACATTTTTTAGTGACGATAATTTTAACTTATTATAAACCTTGTATTAAATTTTCAAGAGTTTTCGGCCAGCCAATTAAATTTTATAAATGTTTAAAAAAAAAATTTTACAAAAATCGAAAATTTAAATTGTCTATAAATAAGTCAAAATATGTCAAAATACTTTAAAAACTTAAACATGTATAGAGAACGCCAATATAAAGATTTGGTGAAAATTTCAAGTAGCTACGGATTTTCGTTTTTGAGTTAGAGCATTTTAAAAAAATGTATTTTGTAAAAACGTGATTTTGCGTAAAATTTCCCGGTTTTTCGTAATTTTTTTTATCATTTTCTTCGATTTTTTAAAAAAGTATTGAAAAAGTTGGATTTTTGACTTGCCATAGTACCATCTAAATTCACTTTCCTTTCCGAAAAGTTGCTGTTTAAGAAAATCAAAGCATTTTTACTACCAAAAATCGTGTCCTCAGATACAAAAAAAAAAAAAACACAAATCATTGGTTTTACAATGGTAAAACCAATAGATTCCATCACTCCGTTCAGAATCTAAATTAAGTTTAATTTTAAGATGGGAAATTAAGGAAATTATTAACATCTCATCATATTTAAAATAAATTTTCACTTTTTATTACAAGATTTTAATGAATTGTATTTTTATAGGGCGATCCTCAAACGGGCGAAAAATATATTATCATATGAAGTTATTTTCAATATTTTACTACTTCCTATTACTTATTAATATTTTAATCTTATTATTTTAAGCCATTTTTTTTTTTTTATTATTATTATTATAACATTTATAACTATATTATAACTATGTACAACAATTTTATTCCTATGCCATAATTCATTTTTCACCATGACAGGTATTTGTATGTTTTTAAAAAATTATTAGATTCTGAACGGAGTGATGGAATCTATTGATTTTTCAATGATATGTGTTTTTTTTTTTTTTATTTGTTGTTGTTATTTATAATACTCATTGTAGTACAGCCTTCTTTTGCATATTTAATAATTATTCATATAATTTGTTGTCATAATACCATTTATATTTAAATTGTTTGATTCTTTTATTGTATGTACTTAAATCAAAATAAAATATTACTTAAAATATTAAATCAATATTTAAGCTAATTTAACCGATTACATAACTGGATTAGGGTTTCAAATTATTTAAAATTAAAATAATAATGTAATTACTAATTTTTAGATTCTGAACGGAGTGATGGAATCTATTGGTTTTACAATGATGTGTTTTTTTTTTTTTTTGTTTTTTTTTTTTTGTGTCTGAGGACACGATTTTTGGTAGTAAAAATGCTTCGATTTTCTTAAACAGCAACTTTTCTGAAAGGAAAGTGAATGTATATGGTACTTGGGTGAGTTAAAAATCCAACTTCTTCAATTCTTTTTTAAAAAATCGAAAATAACGAAAAAAAAATTACGAAAAAACGGGAAATTTTAAGCAAAATCACGTTTTTATAAACTACATTTTTTTAAAATGCTTTAACTCAAAAACGAAAAACCGCAACAACTTAAAGTTTTCACCAAACTTTTATATTGGTGTTCTCTATACATGGTTAAGTTTTCAAAGTATTTTGACATATTTTGACTTATTTATAGACAATTTAAATTTTCGATTTTTGTAAGTTTTTTTTTTTAAACACCTATAAAATTTAATTGGCTGGCCAAAAAGTCTCGAAAATGTAATACAATGTTTATAATAAGCTTAACTTATTTTCAATAGAAAATAACGGTGATTGTTTCACTCAAATTTTTTTTATAAGCTCATAAAGCTCAAATTTGTATAACATGTGTCAAAATCACTATAATTTGCAAGTTATTTTGTAGATAAAAATTCATAAAATTTTTTCTGTTTATACTTAAGGTTCAAAATTTGGACACTAGTTTGTCCATAAGCTAATCTTCAAAAATATATAAAAAAATTTCTACGAAATTGCATTATAATTCAATTTAAATATAAAATACTATATTATTATATACACATTTTAGACAAACATATTAATTCCGTTCAGAATCATTATTGGTATACAATGATATCTATCATTGCATTCAAATTTAACAAATCCATTGTAATAATGACCTATCCTATAAACGAGGTACACTCCACCCCCAACTGTACAGCAAAGCCAGGCCCACCCGTTCTTTTTTTTCTTTCTAATAATAACAATGTTTACTTACTTAATTGTAAAAGCTCAGCTCTTAAGAAGTCATAGTGTAATACTATGGAACTGAAATTTACTCTACTAAATTGAGTAGCCACTGGCACCCATAAGATTTCCAAGGGCCTATGCAATTTAATAAAATTATACCTACCCTCCCAAATACCAATCAAGTAACCAACATATCAAAATTTAGAACGTGTTAATGAAATGTAAAATAGTAATAAAAGGGCTTTCAACAATTAATGATTTAAAATTTTAATTTAAGGTCATTACCAATTTTAATATGATAATAATAAAAATTTTGTAATGATCTTATTTACAAAATTGAACAATAGCAATAGATTTTTAATAGTATGAGCAATTATTTGTGCAAATTGACGATCAGCAATACTTTTTTCAGAGTACTCTGAGATGTTTTTAAGGACTTAGGATAGGCAACTCTGCGTACGAATTGACAATCAGCAATAGATTTTGGGAGCCCCTGTTTTTTCTTATCAAATATTGCTAGTGGACTGTACATTTTCAAAATGTAATATTTTTGAAATTAGATAGGTAGAGGATAATATTATTTTGGCTTTTGAGTAATATTAAAAATTAACCGCAGTGTAATAGGTGCTACCCGTTAGGTAGTCAATAAATTAATAAATTAATATAAGTATTGGTACCTTATTATTCAATATTTTAATTTTCGATCTAAAGTTTGTTCTTGAATCTTAGATCATAATATTATGAACATTTGTTTTGTTATGGTTTTGGTAATCATTGTGTTCACTGATAATTTAGTCCTCGAATTGCTTATGAGATAATAATAATAATGATAAGGCACACCACGGGTCTACATAACACAAATTAATTTAACAATTATTGTGGTCACAAAACTATTAATTATACATAAGTAACAAGTGTTATAATAATCTAAAATAAACCTGTTATTGAATGTACTTCATACTAATGTAAACAAATGATTATTTTAAATCGAAGTAGTAGATAATCTGATAGTCGTATTTTGAAGTTGATATTTGTTTTTCGATTCATGGTAAGGTAAGTGATTTGATTTGCTTAGTGTTGAATTCGTTAAAATTATTCTATTATTGTTGTCACTAGTGCAATGTGCCAGTTGCATTAATGCGCACCTATGCGAAGTGCATTATAGCCTTAACGATCTTTGCAATACTGATCATTCTGTACTCGAACTCAAAGACTGAAATTATTAATGTCAAGTCGAAAGCACTGTCTTCCAGTAATGCAGCAGCTGATAAAAGAGAGCCAAAGGTTAGCATTTGGATATCGGTGACGAAAATTGCCCATGGACATTTGTTGACTAAGTTTCGCAAATTCTTCAAGTCTTTAGTCAATCAGCGTGGCAAGTGTCGTGCTGTTTTTGAATTAAATGTGATAACTGACAACGCTAGTCGTCCAACAGTGGACAGTGTGATATATGAGTTCAAAAAACAGTACAAAGAAGCTCTTCTGGTGGTATACAATAATTTACAATGTTATTCAGCTTCAGTTATATTTATGAGTGATGACAATTGATTTTCAGTTGATTCATTACGACTTCCAAGACGTGTTGAAAATAGTCGAGAGTAAAATTGAACCATTGAAACGGTTCTTCCAATCGTCCAAAGGGTCTTACTACAGCGATGATGTCTTCTATCTGTCTCCAGCTCTGCATCTAGTTGCACCAAGTTCTTTGGACAAGGCTATTGTAGTCGATGTTGACACAGAATTTCAATCAAGTGTTTGTGATCTTTACAATGAATTTAACAAGTATAAAATACTTAGTAATTATTTTAATGTATAAATTAAAAATTGAGCATATAATTTATTCAAATTTAATATTACAGTTTCACCAAGACACAATTGTTTGGTTTGGCTCCAGAAATGTCTCCCGTCTATCATCATATCCTGTGGAAATGGAGGAATTATAAAGGAGCCAAGTATAAAACTCAGAAACACCGCAACTTCAACGGCTTGAATAGTGGTGTTATAATGTCATATTTAGAGCGAATACGCAAGAGCACCGAGTACAATAGACTTATCAGTCCTGAATGGATATCTAGCGCTGTGCAAAAGTATTTATTCAAAGTAAGCATTTTTTTTAGTTGTTGGTCGTACATTTCTATTAATCATTATTTTTTCAAGGGCCATTTAGGTGACCAAGACTGGTATACACTTGTAAGTTTTGAACAACCTGAGTTAATTTACCGTTTGTCATGTGGGTGGAATCGTCAGCTATGTACATGGTGGAAGCAGCATGGTTATGCAGATACATTTGACTCATTTGCAAAATGTACTGAGAAAATACATTTATTTCATGGAAATTGTGATACACCTATTCCACCAAAATAATAATTTCTGTAGAATAATCAAAAGAGACTATTGTTTTTGTACCTAATATCTGCAATATAATTGTTAAGTTATTATTATTTGTCTTATTAGAAATATTATGTATATTAACGTTGAATTCTTATTTTGTTTAAATTGTTTAATTATAGTTTTGTTTACAAATTTTTAAGTGCAAATAATTATTGATAGTAATTTTTTATGAGTTTATATTATGTTTTTAAGATTACTTTGTTTTGATTGCCTTTTATTCTGAATCTATTAAATTTACCAAATTATTGATACATAAATATAACATGTTAATATAAGACATTTATTTTCTGTTTTAAAATATAATAGATATTGTTTTGTTATTATTTCATTAATGATTTTTAGTGACTTCAAGTTGAACATGTTGAATATGGTCAGACAATGCACCATGTAATAAATGTGTATAAATTGTATATTAATTATTTTACCATACAACTATGTATTAGAAATAATTGTTTAATATTTTTAACTGCTTTTCCTCGCATACATACCTAAATTAAAAATTTTCTTTTCTAATATATACATGCATCTAGGTAAAAATTAAACTATTATAAGAATCTGAAAATTTTTATTTTACAGCCAATTTAAAAATGAAAATTCAGAAGACTGGATCTGGTTATGTACTGCTATATAGAATCATGTGGGTCAGACTGGACTAGATTTCAAAGCAAATCTTATGGGCTAAACATTTTCTAGTGACAACGTTTGGTCCAATTGTAGTAGACACTTTTACAATCGAACGAGCTAGAAATGAAAAGACGCAAATGCCTGTGAAAAGTTATAATTAGAAATAGTAAATAATTGTTGCAGACATTAGTAGTATTTATAATTTACAATGAAACTGGTGAAGAGAGATGCAGGCCAGCAAGTTAAACTCTTCGGCCCGAATAAAACTTATTGTTATTACTTACTTAATTAGTTATCATTAGTACCATTGATTATAAATACTATCAATGCTAGTACCATAGGCGAAACTAGACACTTTTATTTGGTCAGGCCGAATGAAAAATATAAAAAATATTTCTATTAAAATTATATTTTTATTATATTATAATTTGTTAATTAAAGAAAGTATTAAACGATTTTCATTTATAAGTTATATATAATTTAATTATTAAAGAATCTCGATTATGGACGAAATAATAAGTGTTATATTATTTTATTTTTTTGGGGGGGGAGGGGCATAAATTATATGCCCGGGGTCGCCAAATTTTTAAATACGGGTCTTAGTATTATATAAAACGTACAAATGTATACGTTTACATGTATAAATATATTATTTACAATGCCTAAATAATTATTAAAATATGTAATATATAGGTACATATTTTTAGTCAGTATTAGGAGTTAGGACAGGCCATGACCTGACCCGTAGTTTCTAGTAGTAGTACTATATAAACAAGTAGTAGCTATTTACTATAGATTGTGTAGGATAGTGAGTATCCTTTTAAGGTTCTCACACACTGCTGCGGTATCGGTACGGTACACTATTTTTCCGTGTACTGTACCGATACCGTATCGCGTACCGCAGCAGTGTGTGAGAACCTTTATTCAGTGGGCTGACGCCTGGCAACTTCTCTACCCTGGTTGGTTCTGATTAGGATCTATCTTCGTGGTCATCCGGCATCCCAAGACACCGTCGTCGCATACAGCTGCTGGTTGAGGTGTGGCACTTATGCCTATAACGCACTATTCATTTAATGAAAATAACTTTTTAATTCTTATACAAAAATACCTATTTTCAACAAATAATAAGATAATTTCTTATATCACTATAACATACCGTGTATGGTATACAAAATTATGTACTGATATTTGATACTCCTAAACCAGGTAAAATACGAGATTCGTATTGAGAAAAATCAACGCATCGGCATCCGATAGTACTTACCGCGTTGGTGAATATTCAAAACAAGCGTGCAAGACTTCGATCAGGAATACTCCTCGCATAGTAAAAATAATTAATTATATAGATATTAAACATCCTATATTATAATGAATAATATATTCAAATGCCTCGCAGGCCTATATTACTATTCTGAGAGAATCATCCCCGCACCAACCCACGTCAAATGTGCCATTCAGCCATTGCTATGACCGATATATAAATGTCATGTGACTTTATCAGTGTTCTATAATACCTAACGTTGAAATGGTTTTGATACAATCTTAGGTTCAGATTCTTAAGATCGATTTAATTGAATGTCACTTTTCGGGTATGGATGTGTGATCTATAAAAATTACATATTTTTTTCGATTGATAAACAAGAGACGAGAGAGGTAGGTAAAGAGAAAAAGAAATGTTTTGGTTTTAATATGCAACATGATATATTAATTGATTTTTTTTTTTTCATTCACAATTGCAATAAATAGAAACATATTAAAATTCTGCCCTAATATAACAATAAACGAATAAATGTACTATACTGTAATAGTGTAACATGTACGCGTATAAAATATTTTTATATTATAGGTAGGTACATAATTAGTGAGTAAAAAAAAAAATGAACGCCAAACACGGACAGTCCTTTTATGTACACGATACAAAAAAAATTACACAAAATATAAGTATAAAATATGTAAGTACCATGTTTATAAAGTTAAAATTATGATTATTGCTTTTTGATACACTTTTACATACTTACGAGTTACGATAAAAGAAAATGTCATATATATTATATTGCAATACCAACACGTATCAAAAAATTATATAATAAAAATATCTAGTCTAAATATTTTGTTTTGAAAGAGAATATTGCACATTTGTCACTATATATACATAATAGGTATATAAGTACCTACTTAAAAAATTAACGTTACATATTATATTTTTTCTTCATTATAAACTACAACATGTATAGATAATTAACGAATACAAATAACATAAGTAACACTACGATATGATTGTCTTGGTTTATAATAATAATACATATAACGCAGACTTACACCGCACAATCACGCATACATAGGTGTATGCACAGTGTATAAGGTGTAATGCAAAAGGCTTAACTAATAACTCTATAAGAAGTGATAAATTTTTATCAGACAGGACGCAGGACGCGTTTGCAGTGCAGTGCAATATTGTTTTAGAGTCACGTCATTATTTTTTTTGCAAAAACCACAATTACATCATATATACGATAAACCTAATCTATATACATCCTGCGCGGCGCTTAACTATTACGCTATACGTAACATATTACATTACATTATACTAAAATTCTATCCTAAAGCCTTATTAGTTATTATCTATAATATAATATATAAACTATTATCTTAAGTCCTAGATATGGATCATAATATTATTATTATTCTATATAATATAACTATATTATGTACAAATACTGTGCGATATTTACAATGCGATCAAATAACACGCGGTTTGACCGCGCGATTACAACTAAATACTATCTAAAAATTATTAAAACTTTATTGGACGGGGTTCACTGAGTAAAGGTTTTAATTACTTTATTCTTCTCGGAACGCACTAAACCTATACTATACGTCTATACACCTAAAATTACTACCACAGAAAATGCGTAAATTTATATTATGTATAAACAATATTGATTGAACATACAATCATAACCATTGAAATAAAAGGTCGTATATCTTTTAACCTTTTCGAAAACGCTTAGAAACCTACAATTATATGCCAAAAATCATTGCTTACAAAGTTATAAAATATAAATAGCATTTATATTTTTCAATCAATGATAACGTTAATACCACGATCAGGTGTTTTTTTATAATAATATTGCGCGTGACGGCAAATGATATATGCTTAAATGCTATGTATCACAATCGTAAATGTATATAATATTAAAAGAAAAGAAAAAAATCAATATTGGCTAAGTACAATATTAAACCGTAGAGGCGTTACAGCCTAGGTATATATTATAGACGAGTGCACTTGCATATTATTATGCAGAACGCGGTATGCTTAAGTTGCCATCGATAACACAGTAAGTTTAGAATTTCAGTAAGTAATGTATACAGTTTGGTAAAATATATAGTCGCGGAAAAATGAAACAACAATGAGTACGATAAAAGAAATCAAAATGCTATTTACATAATGCACTGGACCGTGTTCAGTGGCGGCGGCGACGACGGCGTGCAAAAATAGTTTTTCTAAAGGTGACAAGTGCGCTTGTGATGTCGAAGTCTCTCAAGTGCGAACGCTTGTGATCTTAACTGAACCGCATAAGGTATAACCGAAACACGGATATCGCGATACCGCGACAGGTGACCGTGTGCGCGGAACTTCAACGCTGTCGAACAGCTATAGTATTATAATAACCATCGTCATCGAGACTACCTTAGGCTTACACACAGGCACTATACATTATTATGATTTGGTCAGGTCAGATGTGATATCAGGTCGTGTGTGTATAATATACTCGTATACGAGTCGTGTCGTCAGATGACAGATCCTGCAATATTGGGTCTTTTCAGTTGCTCGTTCCGTCCGACCAAATCATATCAATTATTATACACACAAGTGGAAATAAAATTCAACTGCACGACCACAATAGTCGTGCATAGATCGTGTCGTCTCTAGGTACACAACACCTGATTGGATCTAGATCGTCTGTCGGCCCGACCAAATCATAATAATATCCTAGTGCGGCGTAAAAGCCCCCCCCCCCTGTTTATACCGAACCGCGGTATACATTCGAAATGATGCCGCCTACGTTCGCAACCGTTTCCGTTTGGTCTAAGGGGAGTACTGCCGGTGCAGCAGGTCGCTGGCGGTCATCGTTTTGCCCAGCACCGGCGACACTTTGAGCGCGAAATTGTCGTAGCCGGAGAACTCGAGCGTGGCGTCTTCGCACGGCAGCTTGTTGGTCGAGCAGCTGCTGTTGCTCATGCCGCCGGACGACGTGTTCGTCCGCTGACCCGAGGACGAAGCGGACGGGGGCGAAGCGATCATCAGGTCCGTCTGCGTGGCCGCCAGCGATGTGGCCGCCGCGTTCGCCGCGGGCGTCTTGTTGGCGGCTATCGTCTCGCTCACCGTGCACACCTTGTCCTTTCTCTTCAGGTACTGCGCACAACAGAGAAGATAACAATTTATTAACAAATCCGCAAAAAAATTGAATATAGAAATTGTTTTCACTATGGCCTAAGTTTCTTACGAACACGTATGGGATCACATGTTAACAATATATTATGCTGTATCCATACAATTAATGAAGAATAACTAATTTTCCATTACCATAAGTATTAGTGTCTACAAATATGGCTCAGAAAAAAAAAGCTTTAGAGTTGAGATATGATATCAAATTTTTAATTTTCAAGGTACTTAATTCTACAAAAAGTTATATAATATTATAATTTAGAATCTAATAAGTTAAGAGTCTAGATTTGTATAGTATAAGGTATAACCTAAGAGGACGCCACTTCCACATATTTTGTTTCCGTCTTCAAACGTACAACATAACGAATTTGCGTTTAGTAATTCAAATGTATATCTATTGAGTATTGTTCTTGGTTTTAATATTAGAGTAAAATTACCTACTATCGAACTCAAGGGAAAGAAAATGATCTGTCCTATCTTGTTTGGTTTTTATGATATTTTAATTTGTAACACTTTACATAATCATAACTCGCTCACAAATTAAAATATCGTAAAGGACCGATGAGAAGACACAGATAACGTTCTTTTCTTTGAGTTTGATAAAAGGTCAGTCTAATTTTAAATCTAACAACACTAAACTTGAACTACTAACTGTAAATTTGCTTTAAATCAGGATTATTTGTGATATATAAAAATTAAAAACCGTATTTAAAAGACTTAAATATATACATCTGAAATTTCACTTAAGACAATGTCCAGATGTCCCTCACCTCTACATAGTAAGGAGGAAATAAAAAGGGGTGTGTTGTATATAATTATATATTATACATATTAAATATAACGACGGATGCGACGTTGCCCGCGTTATTCCGGTCTGACTTCACCGAATGGGGATGATTAGACCTGATGTGGACAAAGCAATAATAATTATTTACACTGCACATGTACTTTTTAAGACGTATTTCAACCCAAACACCATCTGTGGTGTTACCCACCTGTCGAAAAATATACGAGACCAACAAAACCAGTTGCCCGTGCCACTGCATCGATGATACGCCCGTAACTAAAATGCAGCCCTATAGAACGGGCTGAGTGTTGATATAACATTTAATATCCACAATATTCCAAACTATTTTTCCGAAAACAATGTCGTAATATAACTCAACGTTGTGCAGTAAATGGTTATTTAATATTTTATATAGGTTATACCTCTGAAATGCATATTTTATATAAACAAACGCGAGTGAACTACAAGTGTATTTTTGTTTACTATTAACTTTATGTTATTATTTCTACCATTAAAGAAAAATTTAAATAAATAATCACTTAAAAAATACTCTAGGGTTAGGGTAGGAGAGTTTATATAACTTATCTATTCGTCTCTCAATATGTCACTGGTCGATCTAAATTCTAAAATTCTAAATGTTATGATATGATTACAATACGCGTTACGACGGAATATCTATTTTTTTTTTTTTTGCTGTCATTGGAACCACGTAAACACAATTCAATAATAATATCATAAAAAATTCATGAGTCAGTATATGAGTCGACATACATGCACATGTAAACTCAAGATAGTAGTGATAATACATACAAATTTATATGCTTGTGTATTATAATTGAACATAGTTTAAGAGTCGGAGAAGTCGGAAGTTGGACGGGCCACGATGGGCAATAAATACCTACGAGATAATAATATAAGGCGCCAAGAGATCTTTTTCAATAATTATTATATCAAACAGTTGCTACGGAAAGAGGGATTAAAATATGTGATTTCTGATAACTCAAGCTCTATAATAATACACTATAAATGCTATTAAAACCGTATTATTCTAGTAAATGTACATGATGAATTTCTTATCACGTCACTCACGTTAGCGTCTTAAATATACATTCATATACTTTACACACAAAGGATATTATAAAATCGTAGACTGCAGTGGCATACCTTATTTCAATTGTTATCTTATTGAGTAGGAAGATGGGAGGAAGGTTTAAAAGATACATTCACAGGCTTATCCATGATTTTACATCCCTCGTTTTAGTGCCGTGGGATTTGATTTTGATCTCCCTCTCACCGAATATTTAATAATATTTAATCAAAGACATGTCACTGTTGCGGAATGCTATCTCTACAGTGTGAGTGTATATAAATGTATATTATACTATAATAGTTTACTATAATAACCACTATAAGTAACAAAAATACAAATAAAACAAAAATAATATACCTTAACCCTCAAGGCTCGGATGGGATTTTGTTGGGAACTAAATCTAAGTTTTTCTCAAGCCCGTTAAAGTACCTTTATTTTTAAACTTTTTGAAAAATTATTATTATTATTATTATTTAGTAAGTAATTTATTTTGTTTTGTACTTCGGTATCTGTACATTCCTTTTTTGTTGATATTAATAATATTGTTCGTTTACGTTTTTAAATTATTGTGCATTCGTAGTTTATAAGTTTTAGTTTTAATTGTCGAGCTGCAATGCCAAAAGGCAATAGTTCTTTAATTATAATGAAAAAAGCTAATTAAACCAAAAAAAATAGATCTTTTCTTCCTCCTCAGTATGGTAGTTGTAACATCAGTAAAGTTATAAAACTCATAATCTCTATTTTAAATCATAATTTTATAGTAAGCTTATAAAACAATTCATATAAAACTCGAAATAGCTTCTTAGAAGCCAAAATAAAAATGACAAAAATTAAGAACAATGTTTAAATGATATTAAAACAGCTATACGTGTTTGCTGTCTACATGACCAAGTACATTTTCGAAAATAACATTATTTATTTTGCCAGCATTTTAGTTTGGTTTTTTATATATATAGCTTTGGGGAATAAACCTGAGCACACCAAACACCTCCTGCCATAAGTATACGTGCTACTGCCTATAGATTTATGTAGCCTGTTGTAATTTGTTCGTGGTTTTTCATTATATTATAAATACAAAATATTGTTATTGGCGGATACATTACGTGCGTAACATATTATTGTCCAAAGGAAAAACCGAAACATAATAGTTGTTTGTTATTATTCGTTTTCAAAAGTTGCATTCCGTTTTTTTTCCATCGGCTACAATTATTATTTGTTTCGAACACACTGCGTTTACAAAATATTATTGTGATATACTATAACGTGTACGGTGAAATACTATGTAACATAATTACTGCGATTTAACGACAGCCCGTCATAACGCAAGTTGGCGGGACAAGCCCTCAGTGTGCAACGGTGGTCTTTACGTCTGCATGATATACAGAGGGAAAAATACGATCGAAAACACACCGTAAAAATACAATTACCTGCACCGCGCAGAATATTCCGTGTGGCACACGCACTTACAAAACAAATGGTCCGAGAATGAATAGAACAAGTAATTACGACAATACAACTCCTCACCGTACGTGTCTCCGAGGCGAGTTTGAAACACGTATGTATGTACATAATATTACATGTAAATACAAGTGGAACGAAACGTTATTGTATGCAAAGAGAAATAAAATCATAAATACACCCTCGAGCCACGTTCAGAAAGAGAAGAAAAAAACAGTGAATAGAATAGAAGACAAAAGGGTTTTCCTTCTAAACGCGGACTTCATGTTATCGAATACAGGTACAATATAATATACAGGTGCAACCTCCATAATACCTACACTTATATACATAGTATGGCCACACCTATATTTTCAGGACATTTCGTAATGTTTTTCAAGGAATTGAACGCAATACATTTATGCTCCAACCTATTCTATGACAATAAGATATTTCTTATAATAATATATACAAACGAGTAAAAACTGAGTCTGCACGTTGTTGGATATACCTTACGTATATTATTATGGTTTTACCTATTATTGTTCTAAATTTGACTATTATAATAAGTCTAATATGTATATGTATAAGTAAGTAAATGATAATATTGTACTTTTTACAGAAGGTCTATAGGTAAATCAATATAAGTACGAAAAAGTTTAATTTATCAAGCTGTAAAAATTTAAGTTTGTTTTAGATTTTGAACGGAGTGATGAAATCTATTGGTTTTACAAAGATGTGTTTTTTTTTTTATTTAATTTTTTTTTTTTTTGTGTCTGAGGACACGATTTTTGGTAGAAAAAATGCTTCGATTTTCTTAAACAGCAACTTTTCTGAAAGAAAAGTGAATGTAAATGGTACTTAGGCAAGTCAAAAATCCAACTTTTTCAATACTTTTTTAAAAAATCGAAAAAAAAATTACGAAAAAACAGGAAATTTTACGCAAAATCACGTTTTTACAAAATACATTTTTTTAAAATGCTCTTATTCAAAAACCAAAAACCGCAACAACTTGAAATTTTCACCAAATTTTTATATTGGCGTTTTCTATACATGGTTATGTTCTCAAAGCATTTTGACATATTTTGACTTATTTATAGACAATTTAAATTTTCGATTTTTGTAAATTTTTTTTTTTTTAAACACCTATAAAATTTAATTGGCTGGCCAAAAAGTCTCAAAAATGTAATACAATGTTTATAATAAGCTTAACTTATTTTCACTAAAAAATATCGGAGATCGTTTCACTCAAATTTTTTTACAAGCCCATAAACTTCAAATTTGTATAAAATATGTTAAAATCGCGATAATTTGCAAGTTATTTTGTAGTTGAAAATTCATAAAATTTTTTCTGTTTATACTTAAGATTCAAAATTTTAACACTAGGTTGTCCATAAGCTAATCTTCAAAAATATATAAAAAAATTTCTACCGGACTTAAAAGAAAAAATTTTATGACTGTTTGAAATTTAAATTTTTACGAAATTGCATTATAATTCAATTTAAATATAAAATAATATATTATTATATACACATTTTAGACAAACATATTAACTCCGTTCAGAATCGTTATTCGCATACAATGATATCTATCATTGCATTCAAATTTAACAAATCCATTGTAATAATGACCTATTCTATAAACGAGGTGCACTCCACCCCCAACTGTACAGCAAAGCGAGGCCCACCCGTTCTTTTTTTGTAATGCTTTATATAGGGATCTATGAGTGCGTCTCTGGAATATGTGTCTTATTTATGAATTGATAATGAATAGTATAGTAATAGTAATCTTACTATATCGATACTCAATTTTATAGTTAAAACTTCAAGAATTTAAATATTTAAGGTCAAAAATAAAAATAGTTTATGGTGGTCAATGGATCCTTAATCCTTAGGGGCGCGATGGCTATTGGTCTACATTCTAGAATACAGGCCTTAGGGCACAACTGAGGTTAACATCTTTTGAAATACATACATAGGTATAGTTAAATGCACAAACGTTATTAATCTTTTTACCTGCAACGAGGCCAATTTCTTTTTGAAAAACGAATCTTGGCCGCCATTCTTAATCTTCCTTATCCTCCTCTCACGGCTCCATATGAACGCCAATGTGACGGATATGAAAACAAGCGCTATGGCCACCAGAAACGTCATGAAAATGATCAACGATTTTAGGCTATCCAGTTCGTGGAGTGCATCTGAAAAAAAAAACGGATTTATTTTTTCAAATTTACTCAATATATTCAATATTGCCGAATTCTAAATTTCAGAACAAAGCGCTGCGGAATATATAAATTCATCATTAATTATTATTATTGTTGTATAAGTCGCTCACCTTGGATGTTTTGTTCCTTGACGTAATGTTTCACGTAGTCGTGTATATAATCTGTACAAACAAATAAAAACGATAGTAGATTAATAACGAGTGACGATCGTGGGCACTACGCTACGGGTTTTATTAAATTATTATAATATTATAATATTATAAAACGACGCGCGACGACAAGAATCATCATCACCACCATCGTCGTCATACGGTTGTCATCAGCGTTCTGTTCGAAAACAATGTCATTCATTTAACGCGTGTACAAATTTCCCCTTCCCCCTGTTGGTCGACCATCGCTCTGTTGACCACAACGTGTCACAATAAAAAAAAACCATCACATTATTATGTATATAAATGTGTGTGTGTGTGTGTGTGTGTGTGTGTATGTGTACTTGAAAAAAATGTTTAATTATTTGCAGAATTTACAATCATTACGCATGTTGCGTACATCCTCGTCGGCGGTTTATCGCACGCATATTATTTTGGGTTTGGCGGTGTCGGATTTCGACGTCGCCAGCAAAACCCTCCATAATCGACGACATACATAATAATAATAATACGTTACGTTATAGAGTGCATGTATAACATATGTATATTTACACAATGCACACATTCACGGTGGTACACATGTATATACGGTACTCCGGGATGATTTTCAGCGTAGAACGCTATGCCGAGGAAAATGTTTACGTACACCCTGTATAATATGACAACCTATCCACCACACGATCTTTTTATATAAGTTATATACATTTTTTGCGTGGCCGACCCCATAAAGCTTATAACATTATGTTTAAAATATAACTTTTTGTTCATATACCTACACAGATTTTAGAATACATTTTTAAATCGAATGAAGCACAAAAATTATTATTTATTACTATAGTCTTTTAGCTTTTACCTAAATGAATACTATTTTTAGTTTTAATTTACTTAGGATTTGTTTAACTACATATCGCACCGATATGGCGATACTAAATCCAATAGATACAAAATCAAAAGTATGCATACTTTTGGATTCTGAACGGAGTGATGGAATCTATTGGTTTTACAATGATGTGTGTTTTTTTTTTTCATTATTATTTTTTTTTTTTGTGTCTGTCATCACGATTTAAGGCAGTAAAAATGCTTCGATTTTCTTAAACAGCAACTTTTCTGAAATTAAAGTGAATGTAGATGGTACTTGGGCAAATCAAAAATCCAAATTTTTTAATACTTTTTGAAAAAATCGAAAAAAATTACGAAAAACCGGGAAATTTTACGCAAAATCACGTTTTTACAAAATACATGTTTTTAAAATGCTCTAACTCAAAAACGAAAAACCGCAACAGTTTGAAATTTTCACCAAATCTTTATATTAGCGTTTTCTATACATGGTTAAGTTTTCAAAGTATTTCAACATATTTTGACTTATTTATAGACAATTTAAATTTTCGATTATTGTAAATTTTTTTCTTTTAAACACCTATAAAATTTAATAAAAGGTTTAAAATAAGTTAAGATTGTCGTCACTAAAAAATATCGGAGATCGTTTCTCTCAAATTTTTTTTATAAATCCATAAAGCTCAAATTTGTATAAAATCACGATAATTTGCAAGTTATTTTGTAGATAAAAATTCATAAAATGTATTCTATTCATACTTAAGGTTCAACATTTTAACACTAGGTTGTCCATAAGCTAATCTTCAAAAATATATAAAAAAAATTTCTACTGGACTTAAAGGAAAAAATTTTATGACTGTTTGAAATTTAAATTTTTACGAAATTGCATTATAATTCAATTTAAATATAAAATACTATATTATTATATACCCATTTTAGACCAATATATTAACTCCGTTCAGAATCGTTATTCGTATACAATGATACCTATCATTGCATTCAAATTTAACAAATCCATTGTAATAATGACCTATCCTATAAACGAGGTGCACTCCATCCCCAACTGTACAGCAGAACGAGGCCCATCTGGTTCTTTTTTATAATAAAACTAAGAAATATCAAATATTTATGCAGACAGAAAATTATATTATTAGGAAATGATTTCCGTGCCACCAGAAAATCTCAATCTCAACGGCTGTATGTTTTATTATAGGTGTAAATAACGGCAAGTAAATAGTAATATACAGTGAATACTGAATACCATTGCGAGGGATACCGGTGGCAAGGGTTACCAACAATCAGAGCCAAACAATTGTGTTCTACAGCGCATTTTGTATAATCAAACTAAGTATAAAACTTATAGTATGTAATACGAAATTTGATAGCGATCAATATTGCAGCAATACAATTTTATTCATTGAAATCATTAACACTTGAAAACGTACATGAACAAATATCGCGTAGAATTGGTACCTAACTGAACACTGCAGAAAAATGTACATAATTTCTATATGATACACAATTAAACCGATTTTCAGAAGGTAGGTTCATCTTTAACTGCAGCATAGTAGCTACCTACATCAAAGGCTAAAAAAATGTATTTATAAGTTAATGAGTAGTACTACAAATTAAACATTCAGCCAATACAATACAAATACCAACCTAGCAGGTTAAACCTACGTGTCGTGTACCCGTTATTTGCGTTCATGTTCTAATAGATGGACTTGAACGTAGTGAACTCGCAAAACGAAAACAATAAATATATTTCATTATTTCAATATACGTACCTATAATATAGCCTGTGCGTATAATATCATATATTATTAATCGTATATATGAACTGCGGCAATGGTAATAACGACAAATTGATTAAGCACGTACGCGGGAACGTACTAAATTGGTACGCGGCGTGAAATTTCTCGATAAAACATGAAAACACGCATTCCGCGAGCTTCTTGTGCGCGCATAACCACATACATGTATGTGTACGTTCGATGTTTGGCCGATTTAGAATTTAGTTGCCCCAGCAACTACGCCCTCAACGATACAATTGATCGCCCCGCCGCCGCAACGATTAAGTCATGGGTCAGACTGTTAGCTCGGTGTTCATGACAGCTGGCTATATTAGGTACTAACTATATAGGTAAAGCTTGTGAATTTTTGGGGGGCAAAGCTTTGCTATATAAGCTTAAAATTGCACTCTCAGTTTCACTATATGTATATCGTATTCACGTGTTTCGCAATAGTATGATGATGGCTCGTTGGAAAAGAAATGCGACACTTTGCAAGACTTTCAGGCGTTAAGACCGTTTGCAGTTATACTAATTTCTGGGCAAGCAAATAAGACACTGCAATTACTCATCGCAAAGTATTTGATATGTAGTTTTATTTTTTGAAATAAAATACATAAAAGGTTGCGACTCTTTGGTCGGTTGAGACTCCAAGGCCGAATGAGATACAAGGATGAGTGTTATTACTTTATTGGTTTTTTAAATTTGAAACCAATGTTTTCGAAAATACGATTCTGAGTGAAAAAAGTCGGGTGGATCATTTAATATTTATAAAAATAGTAATAAATATATAATAATATATACTATATAATATATGCGTACTCAAACAAATGTTCACGTTGCTATGACAACTAAAATAAGAAACAACGGGTTTGAATTCCGTGTCCGGGTGAAAATTTTTTGCATTTTTTACATACCCATGGAGACGAAATATTTTGCGTGGACGTATAATATAGGCACAGAATAGATCAAATGTATATTGTATAGAATATAGGTGAACAAAGGTATTATCTATATAAAATAAGGCAGTGTATTATGATAACATGCAATGTAATGAGATACATAGTATACTATAGTAAATATAGTAATGTTTGAGGGTTTAACGATGATTATTAATGTAACGCGATACAATTTATTTTCAAATAGACGATATAAAAGGATCGTGTACCCGCGGCCACGTGTATTATTCAGGATTGTCTTATTTTTCAGACGAGTCTCCTAGACTTCGTCTAGATAATAATTAAAATATTGTAGTTGAAAATAAATATTTTCTGTTTAATTCATAAATATCTTGTAATTTCTTTTAAATCTAAAGTACAAAAAAACTGCGTCTTATTGCAGTCCGTGACCACAATATTTATCGGATTTCGCAAAATAATTCAAATTCTAAATTCATTACACACGTTTAATCACTTATAAAAGATAATCAACTCGTGTTCATGAATGCATAACTAATGAGCCAATAGAATTTAATTTTCCTCTTCACTCAAGAATATTTTAGATTCATTTACACATCACAACAATCTGTTGCGCAAACGTCTCATTACTTTAGAACGTCATTTACTGAATGGACTTATATAAAATATCAGAGTCATAACTTAATATCCACGTTCTGAATTCTTGAAGAGAACAGAGTGACATGGATTTTTACTCTAACTGCTATAAATAATAATGTATTATTAATAAATTAGCTAATAAAAAATTCATGGAAGAATGGAATATACTTGGAGCTTGTATACGGCAGAAATAAATACGATACCTATGAACGACAAATTTATTTTGATATATTCGGAAAAATAAAATACATAATGACACATAAAAATACTTAAAATAAGATGATGTGGCTCTGCCACGAGAAAGCTCGTGCAGGCGTATAAACCCCGATTTCATACAGATAAAATCAGAACCGATGACAGCAATATCACAAAAAACTAAATAAGAATAATATGAAACAAATAAAACGAAATATGAGGGTCGTACCCTCTCAGAACGGTCGGAACGTCGCGTCGGTGCACATGTACATATTGGCTAGTACATTATTAAGTAGTGGGCTTGAGTGACATATAGAAAAAAAATGTAAGACTATAATGCCGGCAATAATAATAACTCGGCACAACCGCTCAACGAACAGTGGTCCCGACAATGCAAAACGGGTATACGCAAAATTTATCTGTATACGCGTACGGCGTACCTATTATCAATTTGGTGGGTGACAGAAATATATAGGATTGAAGAAAAGAAATTGAAATCCTTTACAAGCCAATGCGCCAATGTCGGGACTGTTTGCATAGTTTAGGTACGAATTTGAACATTCATGCGAAAAGTTCACATTTCACACTTGTACATCATTTACTTATACACCATTTAAGTGGATAACAAATTACAATAATATTTAATAGTAAACACTATAGCACTTATGTCGGTAGAGACGAACTGGCATTTTATACTTTCACATTGTAAAACTGGCTTGCAAAATAATAACGGCACATAGTAAAACCATAACCGTTATCGAATACTTATTCAATGTAAACCGAGATATAACAAAATTTAGGGCAATCTTATTATTACTGTGACGTAACAACGTTAACATATAGAATATTAAGATATGAGTACGATCGTGCTAATTCACAAAAACGTGATGAGGACAAAAAAAAAACAAATACGAGAAATAAACAGTAAAATAACCATGCGAAAATCATATAGACTTAATCAACTAAAAAACTTCTTAAACATAATGTAATTAACGTTTGTAATAAGTATCGAGTTTTCACAGAATAACAGTTGTTTCAGAACTCATTATATTATGATATACATAATATAAACATTATGTTTAATTAATATATGTTCAATATGTTCAAGTAATTCAGCGCATTATTTAACACATGATAGTCATCTAGAGTTCATTGTTAAAACATATCCGTGGACGTCAGACAATTGCAGGACGTAGTTTACGGTCCACAGAATCACGCTAAAAAATATTGCTGCAGCATAATATGTAGCGGACCTGCGTCCTGCGGGCCATTTTAACTAACATTCTAAAACAAAACGTAGAATAATTATTTCGGCTTTGTAATTAAAATAAATGTTTGTTTTCAGTACGCATCGTGAACGTCAATATTTTCTTTTTTTTTTAATGACTTCTTATTCAAATATATGCTAAATATTTAGTTGATTATACTTTTCGATTTATTCTACAACCATATGTTATATGCAACCTATTGTTATGAATGAACTTAAATACTATTTCATACTACTATAAACATCGATCATACTATAAGAACTTAATTTTAATTTAACTGTGCCTAGGTGGTGCCATTTATATCTTTTTGGGTGTTCGTTAACAAATCCTACAAAGTTCATTCATAAAAATTAGTCGGACAAAAGAGAAAACACACCTATTATTATAATATATTCTAGTGACATCGGCTAGATTGTGCCGTAACATAAAACATAATCACAATCCATGAAAGGATGTACCAACCATAATATTTTTGAAATATTTATCACGTTGATATGGTCCAACATAATAATATAAAACAATGACGCGATAGAAATATTTTACAACTGCAGTCTTCAGTCATATTATTGAAAATCAGTTTTAGGCTAGAGCGCAGATGTCACTATAAATTAAAAGTCTTCAAACTAAGTAATTAAACAAATAACGATCATTTCCGACGGAAATACGAAAAAAAATTGTACATGGTTTAATTTAAAAATATAATACTCGTATGTATTAAACCAACAAAATAATAATCTATATTGAACTGTTCGATGGATGTCGCAGAAATTATAATTATAATCATAATTTATAACCTATTATAAATGACCAATTTTCAAACCACTAACATTCCTCGGTGTACTTGGGTTTCCAAAAAGCGGAAAAAATACAGATAGGATGTACATATAGGGTACACTGAAAACCGAAACAAATATATTAACGATCAACTCAACAACTACATCGTGCAGGTAAACCATATTGGTATAAATCATTATTTATTATCTAGGCACCAGTGGATGTGTAGAAAATTCCATTCGGGATTGTCCTCCGAACGCACACAATACCTCCGAAACGGAATCCAAGGACATTAAAAAAAAAAAAAAAAAAACACTAACAAAGGACCACCAACCAATGTCATCTCGATTCTACGAAATCGCTTAACTATGGATATAGATATAAGATATACGTGCAGAAACCCTCGACCGATTATTTTTTATATTTGTATACAATTTATCTTTATATGATTTGGTCCATTTTGGTTTCCCAATTGCATATTGTATTTTGTACAAATAACTTCGGCCTAGCGCCTGTACATAATGTATATACAATTCAAAGAAATCTATTGTCAATGCTAGGTGCCCATATATAAATACATGTCCTTACATAACGGACCTTTAGTAGTATTTGTTGACCGTTATATTTATTCCCGGTATTTTGAAAGATCATAAAACGTATACAGGTACCTAATAATAATATTGTGTAGGTACCTCCATTATCTGTTGGGTGTTGTACGTTTTTTATTTAAAATAATTTCCCTTGTATAACAATACACACGCAAAGAACCATTGGTGAAAACTCTACAAATCCTATTTGCAATCTATGCCAAAACTATAGCCTATACTGCCTATTATAGGACACATAGGTATTAGGTATACCAGTATTATAAACGAATGAGTTGTTTCTAATTTTTATTTACATCACGAACACGTACATCATCACACGCGCTCTGCGTTGTTTACTAGACCAACTCGTCGTACATGGTTTTACCTAAAAGCGCTTATGGGGAATTCAGAAGTACCAATAATGTCGTAAGATATTAACTGAAGGCGTGTATCTCACGTTCCGAGAACAAACAAAAAGCTAATAACAAAGCGCGAGAAGTTATTATTGCGCACGAATTGCAGAACATATTATACACCACCGAGTATCGCACACCACACACGATCATGTATTTAGAGTCAATAAAAAGTAGGTACCCGAGTTATTGTCATTCGGGAGAGCATGCAATATCTATGCCATGTAACCCGTTTAAAACTTTTGATTGCAGTTTAAGTTTTTAAGACTCCTGTAATGTAATCGTTTCGACGCTTGTATATTATAGTCTTGGATTTATACGCACAAACGAACACTGGATTGTTTAAGGATACGATACGATATACAATATAAATAATATAATATATAGGTAATCAAAACAATTCGAATGTGAACGAGGAGAAATACATCGGCGGAAGTAGTACTCAAGATAAATAAATATTTGAACACGTTCAAAGGGATGACCTAAAATGCAATTCGAGTCATAGACCATTATAGTAGTTGTAGATGATGGGAAAAAAATTTCCTGTGATAATGGAACATTGCACATGTGTTTTGCCGACGCGAAATAGAAAGTTTTCGTTACACGTACTCGCCGGTGGAAAGGAATCCGTTCCCCCAACTAACGGCAAGTGGCCGAAGTGCGAACACGCATACGACATACGTTTCAACGTTTTAGTTCTGTTGTTTGAAAGGACATATTGACATGATTATAATAATATTATAATGGTGTTGTTGAGAAAGGATACAGCGCATGTAAACGCGCGCGTTGTTGACCTCGGAGTGGCGGCGGTATTTCGTGCGGTGAGCGAAGAAACTTTCGCGTTTTAAGAAAAAAACAACCAATACCATAATACAGCGCAGAAGAACCAAGTAAAACTATACTTATAATATAACATTTTGCGGCACTATTCACGGATGTCCCGTTATGATGTATTATTATGGTCTCTACGAAATACTATTATTATTCTACTATTTACAGTATTTCGAATCATGAGATGTATAGCGAGGGGGGGGGGAATCCCCAAAGAAGAACATTAAGAGTACTACGATCTTTATAGCAACAAAAAATGCGCGACCCGATGCATAGTATTTCCACACCCGGTGTAATACATAATATTATAATATAATATAACAAGACATAACAATGGAAATATTCACCTTGACACTGTTGTTCGCATATCCTGATGTCGTAGTTGTGCGACGTCTCGTTGCAGTACGACAGGCACGGGTAGCACTGGAGGTCGTGGTCCAGGCACATGAAATACTCGGGGCACACCTTCTCGCCGCACAGCTTCCTCAGCGACAACCCGCCGGCGGCCGCGGAAAGCATGATGTACGACTGCGACGCGAACAACCCTCGGGCAACAAGAAAACCCCCGTATAGTAACCGGTCGACGGACGTACTGTACTATTTAGCAATGATTCGGGTTCGCGCGAGTCTAGAACGAATTATGTACTATGTGTACCGGGACGGCGAACGGCCGCGCTCACACCGCTAATGGCAACCGCAGTCGGACGCGACGTGATCGTTACCGCGGTAACCCGTGGTCGGACGGAACCTGGTCGAGCAGCAGCGGCCGAAGACTCGCCCGACCGAACCATGTTGCTGCGCCGCGCGGTGGTGATGTTGTCGTACGCGGAGGTAGCGGCGGCGTGCGGCGGGCCAACAGAACGCGTAGTGCAGAGGAATGTTTTTTTTCGCGTGCGTGAGCTATAGGTACGCGCCGCCGCCGCCGCCACCACCACGTCGTCCACTCGCACCCCTCCACCCGTGCGAGAGGCCCAGGAGGCAGCGGCGGCGGCGGGTACACCAGGCAACCTGCGAGCGGGCCAGGTACACAACACAACAACGCACGCACACAACCACGACCACGACCACGAGTGACTCACCTTTTCCCCGAGTCAACAATTCGTCGTCGTGTTTGTTACCGCACACCGCCCCGTCCCCGCTCGTGGTGTAAGCTCGTCAACGTCCTCCCCCTCCCGCAACTTCAACCGTACCGCCTCCCAACCACCCCCCCCACAAGTCGCTAGCACCGACCGACGACCGGTTACCTGGCCGACGACACCGCTGCCGCCACACCTGTAAGACCGGTTTTCGGGTACACGCCACTATACGGTCCTGCCGCGCCGCCGCTGCGCCGCAAAGCGGATGGGCTGACGGCCGTTCGATGTTGCCAAGCGGTGGCGCGCCGGTCTCTTTTGTGTTATTATTATACTATTATTTTCATATACATATTTTTCCCCGCCAGATCGTCTTTGTTATCTTCAGATATTATTTCTATTGTGTATAATAATATTAAATTATTATTATACACTCATCCGATAGCCGCCCGTGTATATGATGTTATTTTACGCACATATTATATGATTACGCGTTCAGTACTACGCGGCGTTATCATAATGTCACGCGACACCCTATAACGGAGCTTAAAGCTGACCCGAAACGCGACGACCCTTATATTGTTATTATTATTATTATTATTATTATTATGTGTTTTGATGCCGAACGTCGTCAAGGCGACAGTATATCGAGGTTCCATAAAGTCTAACGGGCCATCGAATCCGTTTAGTGTAAGAACGCTCGAGCCAAACCGCGTGGGCCGCACGTCGCGTGGCGGGACTTTCACCGAGTACATACCTAGGTATGTACGTCGTCACCGCAACTTAACCTCAAATCCCACTTGTAAACCGCCAAACCCGGTCGAGCTACGAGTGTATAACGAGAATCTGGTTCGTATAATCGACACTTGGAACAATTGAAAACATTGAAAACACACTCAGTGGTTTCCCCCTTGCCCTCTATGAAAGTCATTGGTCCATCTAAAAATTGTCCATTGCAAACAGCTATACGTTTTTCTGCTGTACGCCTGTACATCTATGATTTTTGAGAGATTTTCGGATAAAAAAATCATTATCTCGTGCAAAAGAGTTGATTACTGTAGTAACGAAACGCAAATTTTTACTAATTATACTGTAACGAAACCATATTAATATTCATTTACCATATACCTATACTGGCTATACTCCAATGCCACAAGTAACGTGATCATATTGTTACTTGTTAAACATAATTCATACCCAACACCGGATATATAATATAATAATTAGCGTCTAGAGAACTGTTCATAGAAAAATGATACTTTTAAAAGAAATGATATAAGAAGAGTATCAACCATATACACATTTATATTGCGAGTGCCTACCTTAGTTATACTTAGTTATGGGCTTCACTAATAATGCAGACACTAGCAGAATTTTTTGGATAAATTTGTTAAAGTCACTTTAAAATTACAACAACTAGATTGAAAATAAAAACTCCTATCCACGGCGACTAATAAGCGATAAAACGCAATCCGTTGATACCGCAATTGATTAACGTTAACCAATTTACACATAAGTTTCTTGGCACCAGTTTAATAACATTATTTTGACAATAGGACACTTTGTACCGTCACAAACACTTTGTGTATGCGAATCGCGGAACTTGGTGCGGTAACAATAATATGATGAGTGTTTATTATGACAATTTGATAATAGCAATTGACACTATTTTGATTGCGATTTTGATCAACTCTTTTGACCAACCGATCAATATGAAGTTGGTGAAGTTGAGAACATGGATATTTTAATAATTACAAATTCAAAAGACAAACTTTTTAAAAATGATTGTGAAGATACGGTTTTACGTACCTCTTAATAATACAAATATTCGTAGGAAATGTTACTTTTAAAAGTAACTTTTCAGGTAAAATAAGAAGACTGATAGACTGAAGGTTCCTGTAACAAAAAATACCTCTGAAAATGACCAGAAATATTTATGTAACATACAACAAAGAAAAAATATTTTGTCTGTGATTAGTTCACCACGGAAAAGTCCATGACTCTCTTCAAATCTCGGTGACAGTTTATATAGTTGAAGACATTGGCCTTCTCACAGGGGAGGGGTACGGGGATGGATCCCTTCCATAGCCTTTTGTTTTTTAGGTAAATTGGACTTGCATGTTAAACTGATATTTAATGATAATCAAATTTTAAACATTTTTATGTTTGAAACGACTGAAATCCTATTTAAGGAATTTAATGACCGAAGTAAGGTGTACATATTTTATTAATATTATGACTCTAAATTTTTCATAAAATAATTTTATTTCTAGATTCGTCTTAATGGCTTAAGCTTAACAATGTTGGCTGTTCATAGAGAGGTTCCAATTAATCATGAAGAAGTGCTTGATGTAAATGGCTCAGATATCAAGAAAACTTGATATTATTTTGTGAGATATATATTTTCAATTGAAAAATTATAATATTATGTTGTTTTTATATAAGAAAGGTGGTTAGGGGTGGTTTAGCCTCCACCCCTAACTTTTAATTAAATCTTCATACCCTCCCTCATCAATAAAAAAGCCCGAGAACGCCTCTAATTGAACGAACATTAATATATTTAAACGAAGAATTCGCCTGATCAAATTAAAATTAAATCATAATTTCAAACAGGTAATTATATTAAACAGCCACAATAATCGTAAATCTATTAAAATCCAATAAATGTCGATGTATTCGTTGGGCTTAGCCGCGTATAATGGCATAGCTCCCTAATGTATATCTGATGCGGAATATGTCATATGGTAAATTTAAAGTAAAAATGATTACCTGCTTCTATAAACTTTGTTCCATTCAATAAAAAAACGAAAAAATATTTTTTGCTTTTCAAATAATTAGTCATTGCAGACAAATTATTAAAACACATATAACTTATGGTGTGGCGTTTAGATTCTAAGCGGAATGAGGTGAATTATTAATTGTTAGGTTTATAATAATTCCCAGGACTAGTGAATTTATGCACTAAAATATGCCTAAATAAGCATGCCCTTATAGACACTAAAAAAAATTAAAAACTGACAAAATTGAAAATATGCATTATATAGGTATGCATTAAAAATCTAAAACTATGCACTAAAAATATGCGCATTAAAAGAATCACAAGTGAATTTTGAAACAACAAAATATACCTAAATATTTATATTTTTAAAAGGCATGATACAACCAATAGGAACATAATAATTATGAATAATATAACAAATAAAAAAAAGAAAAATACATAAATATTTTCTAATAAAATCTATGATTTGGTTCAATGGAGTTGACATTTTTTTCAGGTATAAATAACTTACCGATGGAATTTACATAAAACAGGTTGTAATCAGTGGAATTTATATGCGTCCCTGAAATCAACAGTTGAAAGTGAGTAGTGACCATTATTAATGAAACGTATAATAATGTGTACGGAATAAGCTACAAACTTACCATGTGTTTAATTGTTTTAATAATTTAAATATTAAAATTATTAAAATAAGTATATAAGGAAATGCCGGTAAACCTAATTGTTTCCACCATTTCCGGGGTGGCAATACATTTTTGCAAAAATTATACTGTTTACGATTCTTTCCAATAGATTTGATAATAATTAATAATTACCAATTGAAATAACGTAAAACATTAAAAAATGCAATTGTTATAACATTTTCTGCACTGCCATATTTATATGGCCAAATCTGTGTCAGTGAATTCGCGAAAGAGGTTTACTATTGAAATTACCAAACCATAAACCATAAATTGTATGGGGGTACGTAAATAAAACTAAAAAAACTCATGTAAAGATTTTAGTACCGCTCATTCGCACTTGACACGCATACATTTATTTTTATGCTCCACGACGAATTATTTTGAATGAACAAACAAGTTACCTAAGTTAATAAAAAATAAAAAATGTATAAATAGTAAAAATGTTTAGACGGTTTTATTTAACGATGATAAAAGCAGGTAATACATAATCCACGTGTCCTTTTAAACGGTAAACAACGAATCATAAAAAGCACCAGCGTGATGCTGCAGTACCTATATTGTATAGGTTGCATAAAGAAGTTTTTTTTACAACAGCGGTCCGGTCGTTTTGAATTCTTAAACGTATTGCCGACCCGTTAATTTATTTTTTACACTTTTATATGCATGTGTAATATAACTTACACGTTCCCAGGAGGAGAGAAAATTTGATTACATTTTTAAAAGTTATGAACGTATCTAAACACGTATAATAAGTTTTACGCCTGTAAAAAACAATTGCAAGATTTAATATTTGTTCACAAATCACAGCTCTTTGTAACTTCTGTAAGTATAATGTATAAATTATATACCTTTACAGGCGTTACATAATTGTTTCATTAAATATTATGAACATTGATTTAAGTTCATTAATTAAATAAGTAATTATTTTTGAATAATAACGTTTGCAACTTTATCCAATTAAAATATTTTGAGGAAATCATGTTATATAACACGCGCACGTATATTATATTACTCGCAGTTTTCTATGAAAACATCAAATGACCAAACGGATATAAATTATGGCTGCATATTTTTGGAAAAGTTAGTTGACAGTTTGGGTACTTTAAATTTTAACGAAGATACGAATTTTAGAAAATATAATGAAATATAAAAATGGGAAAATATATAGCTAGAAATATTAGAAATATTTTTTTACATTCAAAATTTTAAATACCACCATAATTTTTATTACTACCAATATATAATTATTATTATTATTATTACCTATAAAGTTTTTCTAGTTCATTTATTTACGATGAATACTCTTATATTATAGTCATATTTAAATATATTGCAAAAAGAGAAATTGAATGCGGTATATTATCAACAATACTAATGTAATTTTAAGCACAATAATGTGGACAAGCGCGTAACTTACATAATAATTACGTGTCAATGCATTTTAATCATCGTTGTTATTGTTATCAAGGGTTTTAAATACTTCGAAGGCTATTATAATGCATTTAAGATATGTATGTTGCTACGATTTTTTAATGTCTAAGCGATAAAGTTATAGAAGAAAAAAATGAATTACGTTAGAAACCTTGAAATTTGTAAAAACACTGAATATTAAACAACTGATCTCGTATATGTTATACGTACTTATGAGTTACGACTTACGGTAAATTATTCACCTATCTATATATATATATATATACATTATGTGCGATTATTGGTAAATACTTACCTACTACACGTTTTCACGATCATTAAGCAATACACATTACTTATACATTATTAAACACGATCATAATATTATATTTAGTCAAGTCGACGGACGACGATTGCTTCTACGAACCAACCAACGGAACAAAATATTCCAGAGTCATACATAATCATCATTATTGCTGTTCTTGGTACTTGTGTAATTTTCATAGCAATGGCATTCACGGGTAATTATTGAAGTGTATGCATGCTGCAACGATACTGTAGCCGGTAATTGCAGTGTATCCGGTATAATATTATAATAATCAACCCATACTCGTAAATTGACTAATTAGATCAACGCAAGCCGAGTTTCGCATTGTGTGCACAATATGCACGGTAGTAGTAATTACACGTGCAGCTTATATGTTTTTAATACAAACACGTTAAATAACTCGACTGCGTTTTATTGACCTAGAGGTTGAAGTGATTCAAAATGTGGGAAACCGCGGATACGTTGGATTTCGTTAAGGCTATTTGTGAGTTATTTTCTATGCGATCATATTAGTATACGGCCATTGTTCAAATTGTGGATTAACTGCACGATAATATATGTAATACCATGTACATATTAAATTATTATCATTTATTTTGAAATAACATATTCTAAAAAAAAAAACACAATTATTCGGAATGTAAAATCATAGTTTCAGTATGATAAAATACACAACTCATAATTGATGATATTTCACTTAAGGTATAAATTATGCAAATACACGCATCGTGATAATTAATAAATATACTTCTAGACATTTCGTAAGCTGTATTACAGTTATAAAATATTGCTTTAAATTCCAAGGAATACTTATATACTTGCAGAAAAGTTATTATCAGGTTAGATATAATCTTCACGAATTTCTTTTACTCCAACACTCGAGTTATTAAATGTAACAGCGAATACAATATATTATTATCTAAACCTTGTGTAAAAGATCCCTAAAAATCAGATAATATCATATTTTTTTTTAAAGCCCATCAATTTTCGTCGGAAACTACACATTGACAGATCGATCTTAAATATACAATCACAACACATCAATTTAGTGGAGATTTAAAAACGAGCTTTACAAATTTGTACATATGACACGTATGTAAATATCAGTGTACGGGTATAACATAACAGGCACGTAAGACCATGTATAAATAGTTAATACAAAATGTTCATTCGAGGTCATTATATGCTTGGTCACTTGATGTACGATTTCACGGCTTGCAGAGATTTTCGATTTCATTTCGATTTGTGAAACATTCTAGTCAATGTCCATTATTACAATGACTAAGAATAAGAAATAATTTTTAATTCAATGTACAGGTATATAAAGATCTTCGGATACTCACCGATATTCATGTAATTTCTTCAGGTTTGTTACAAATTTGTGTTTTATATTATATTGTTGCGAGAAAAAAAATGTGCTTATATTACATATTATGGAACTATTTACGTCTACAGAATCAAAATCAGACTTCGTATTAATCGTTTCAATTTTTGTGAAATTTAAAATACTAGTCATCTTTGACTATATTATTCTCAGTCGATACGCTTTTGCATTTGAATTTGAGTGATAATTATACATATTTCATAGTAGACTAATGCACTGACTGAAGTGCATACGTTTAATAGGTAGGTACCATTGATTGTAACAAAATATTTTCATCATTATCACACACAAACATAGTAAATTGTAATTTTTTATTTTTCAATCAAAATAATATTTATGGTCGAAACGAATGCATACGGTGAAATAAACATAGCCAACAAAAACGGATAAACGATAATTTTCAGAATGTCTATATGGAAAACACGTAATTATCGCACTTCAGCATATAGTTGCGTCAGTGAACAATCCTTTAATTATACGTCCACACACCTGCAACAAGCTATAAAAGTACCTGGGTAAGGCTATAGGACCGAGTTTTACGAGTACCAATGTAGATATGTATAGTACATTATACTATAAACAATGCTTATTTATCTTAACTACATATAACCGTTAAAGATTATTAATACATTGTGCGATAACGATTGAATAATAAATATCGAATTGAAAATACTCTAGTTTCTTTTTTTGCAGTAATTATATGGCTTGTGAGTTGTTGTTAATAATGAAATAATAAATAACTACATAACACGTTATTAACAATAATATTATAATGTAATAATTTATAGGGAATACCTAAAAATAATAACAGTAATTATGATAATAATAAATTAAAAAAAAAAAAAATGTTTAAGAGGATTGTAATCCATGATCTTCTGTCTCTGTCTATCACACGCGTAACATAGGAATTTAGACGTTTTCTATTTCCAATGTATCAATGAATTAATGCGATAAGAGTTTTGAAAACTGATTTGAATAGTCACATTAAGTCTGCTTTAGATCAACTTTTCCATTTTTTTTTAAAAATTTTGCACTTAGCATTCCCAAAAATTAATTTTTGTTGATTTTTATGTTTCCATTTGGTTTAATTCTATTTTGTGAAATTTTAGAGGACAAAACCAAAAAAATGGCAAAGTCGATCTAAAGTAGACTTGACGACAAATTCAAATCAGTTTTTAAAATTCTTATCGCATTAATTAATCGATCGGTATACGTTGGAAATAGAAAACGTCCAAATTCTTATGTTGCGCGTGTGATAAACAAAGACAGAAGATCATGGATTACAATCCCTTTAATAATTATTATAAAACTGATGTCAAAGAGAAACTATATTGTGTTGGTTGTTTTTGGAATATTTAAATATTTCCTATAAAAGTGACTTCTGAACGAACAGATAAACTATCACGGGTTCCATATAATATAATACGCTCAGCACTCGGTCACCATGTGTTGTATTGTGTATAACTGTAAATGTATATTAGAACGTTTAATATGGTTTCTATAATGTATATCTATCATAATATCTATTAAGCATATATACATACATCTTTTTTTTCGTACACGTATAAATATAGAATTTTTACTTTTTAGCATTTACTATAATAAACTTGGTTTTTTTTTTTAGTATTTTTTAACCGACGAACATATGTCACATTATCATCCAAACGACTGGATTTCGGTGTACGTGTATTTTTTTAATAATGCATGGACTTGTGGTGAAATATAATAATCGGCTTTCGGGTTAAACGGAATCTTAACGCAGTCGAGCGGGCACATTAATTGTATGAAACTAATAAGAAAAATATTATTTTCAGCATTTACATGTTATTCCCAGGCGAAATGTGTAGGCAGATTCTGAGGCAGACTACATTGTTATCAAACTGTACCTAACAACAATTATGTTATTTTATATTTTCAATAATTCAATATTCTAGATATTTTCAATAAAAAACAAAAAAAAAAAATAGCATCGCTTGTGAAATTAGTAAAATATCAAGTTATGAAGTTATTAATGGGTTATTAAACACGTAAGAAAAAAAATAAGAAAATATTGTTTATTAACTTATATTTGATATTAAAACTATCAATAGAACTGCAATCAGAAAGAGATATTATATTCTAGTGTAAATTAAAAGTAAATAATTTATTTCAACTTCATTCTGACAGTCCTGTAAATAATGAATGTAATTATGTTGGTATTTTGTTGGAAACAAATATTATTTTCACTGATGTCATAAGAAAACATTCGCTATTTTCATTGTTTTTTTATTTTTGCTGTACCAGATCTATAAAATGAGTGTTGTTTTTTTTAAGTATAGAAATTTTGTCATTGATACCATTTTGTAAGAATAAATTAAAAATGGTGCTTTTGAAAAGTATGAATATTCATAAATATTATTATTGTAATTATTATCATTATTATGATTATAATATAATATAATTATTAAGTATGAATAGTATTTGATGGATAAATTGTAATCACACCCTTTATGAATATCTGAATCCGCCCCGAACAAAATATTTTGATTTCGTGATAATATAATACGTATATTATATTGATTTGTACAGTCATGAATTTCCTTATTGTTTCAATTATGCTAGGGATAACAGACATTCTTGGAATACGTTTTAAAACAATATATTATAGATATTATCTCAGGATAAATACAGAATTTACAGACTACAGTGGAATGATCATTTCAAAACATTCCGATGGATTAAATATTTTCAGCATTTTCACTAAACACGGTACTTAAGTATTAATCAAAACATGTATTACAATCCCATTTATAAAGAGCAAATTAGTAAATGGTCGTATTTAGTTACTAGTTGAAGACAATAATCTCAGGCACTGAACTCTTTTTTTTAACTTTTTCTATTAATCTCACTACGAAAATACTGTTTTTATTTTATTTGATCTCAAGAGCTATTTGTTTAGCCAATTATACAGCTTTATAGTTACAAGATATCATAGTATACTATATTTATATACTTTTAATTTTTAAAATATATAAATGTGTACCAATGACGTATAAAAATATTACATTGATTTGTTTTCCTTAACATGAATGCATCTATTATGTGTCAACTTGTATTTTGAAAGAAAAGTTAACACAATGATAGGTACTGGGTCAGGCACCTAGCTATAATTACACCATTTGGGTGGCCTAATTGTGACCAACATTTTCTCCCCCCCCCCCCGCTACCTGAAATAATGCAGCCAAAGATATGTTTGTATTAAATAATTTTATTTTTTTATTCAACTTTATGCCAACTTTGAAGAAATATAACTTAATTTTTCAAAATAATAATAACAAAGAACCTATATAAAAAGTATTAACATCATGAGTATATATTAAAAGAAAGATCTTTTCACCTTAATATTAATAAAACTTTATCATGAATATATAGTATATATATATACATTTATGTTAAAAATGTGTATTTTAAAATAATTGTTCGATTGTTATGATTGACTGCAAATTTATCTATCACTTCCAACTTCCAAGTCCAAAGATTTCGCCATTTTCTATTCGATGCTCATGATAAATTTGATAAACGTTCATCTGTTTTTTGTTTTTCGTGTATGTCTTAGGTTTCCTTATGCAAGAAAATATTCGTTCATACCCTGCACTCGATACCGGAATTTATTGTAATCCAGATTATAGCTATTTTGTACGTTTCATTAAAAACAATTTGATATTTTTCCAATAAAGCAATAAAATTCATCGAATTTTTGATTTTTATTTTATTTTGTTATTGATAAATTTTAATTGTTTTGGTAATATTTTAAGTTTTGCTTTTAATACTTCTGTATTCAATTTATAATGCTCTACTAAAGGTTTAAGGTCATCATAACTCAGAAATTTGTCATTTTTAGAATGTAAATAATCAATAGTGTATAAAATACTGGAATTATTTGAAAATCGTTTTTCTTACTCATTAATAATCTTGTCTAAAACTGGTAAAAATAGTTTCGTACGAAAATCATTTTTTGATTGAGCTGGTTATTTTCTAATGATATATTTTCACCAATGAAAAAATATTTAAACTTTTGAGGAAAACACTTTTTTCTTACAGTTTGTATCTGTTTATTGGGTAATGAATGATATATTATTTTTTTTACAAATATTTAAAGCTTCTTCGTATATTTTTACAAAATTTATACTAAATGTATCGTTGGAATTATTTCTCATATAGTTTTAAATGTCATAATTAACGATTTTATTAATGCCATACATATTGTCTACCATTTTGGCAGTAATGCTTTGTAAAAAGTCGCTTACATTTTTGAACGTTGTTAACATAAAATACGATCAAGTAAAACAAATATAAAATCTATTTGGTGTAAAAGTACTTTAGCAAAAACTGAACGGTCTCCTTTATCATTTTTAACTTATGAAATTATTATTAATAGGAATTTTCCTCGAGTAGTGATGGGCGCAGGTTCTATTCGGCGGTTTTATGGCTACGGTAAAGTTCTATAATGTACTATGCCAGTCATTAAGAGTCCTAATTCGACGAATTCGACTGAGTGCCTATAGTTAATTTATATCCTTATAAATTTTCATGAATTTAGAATTATGTAATATGTAATAATGTAATTTACGTAATAACAATAAACATCATAGAAGAATTTTCTAAATAATATGGTTCATCATTTTTACTTTAAAATTTCGATGTCAATTAAAAATACAGTGGAGGTGGTCAGTGAATATTTTTGGGTGGCCGGGCCACCTATTACCTACGTGCCTGTACTGGGTAGTAAAAGTTTCGATATAATTCCGATGTTTATACATTTCTATTTCAGAATTAATGTTCTATATCCATAGCGCCATGGAGACCCATTTAGCAGAGCTTAAAGAACGCCCGGAATAATTACGCACAGGCAACATAATAAGCGCAAGGAATGTGATTACACGCCGTAGTGGTAGAATTTATCATCGGTGCGAACCGAGTTTATCCATTAAATCGGGCCAAGGGTAGGCAAATAATGTAATATAATATGTTTCGAGGGTCAGAAAAAACAGCAGGTTTTCGTCAAAATATAATATGAATAATAGAATGTTTATAAAATGTCCGTAAAAAAGAACCGATTCCCCAAGAGATCAAGGGGTTTTCGAACTAAAACGGATTAAAGGTCTTAAGTACAGCCTGTGGGACGCCACCTCTAGTGAAAACTATTTTTGTCATAAGTATAAAAGAGTTCGGGATGAGACAATATCAAAAATATTAATTGGCTAGGTACATGCATGGTTCAAGGATAGTTTTTTTACACACATAAATGATACGTATATTTAATGTTTAGTTTATAAGTGTTGACGCGGCCGCAGTTCGGTGGTGATTTTACTCTCGGCGAGGCTGTATATTTTCACGATTTTGATACTTTGTAATGCACACAAATCTGTGCTCTAGTCATAACCGAGTTTGTTGAGCTTAAAGCTCGTAAAATAAAATTTTAAATTAAAAAAATTCATTAAATACGAATAAAAAATACTTGTTTTTTATGACTAAATAATATTGTAATAATAAAATAAAAATGACATTTATTTTATCAAAATGCTTATGAATCTTGATTTTTTAATAATTTATGGTAAATTACATCTTTGGAAGTTTTGTAAAGGGATCGGACAAATGTTTAGTATAAGCCAGGCCCATAATTCGATGTGGGGGGCCCTGCATGTAAACATGACACTAAAAACCATAAATATGCATGAATTAGCAACATAAAAATCTCGTACACGAGATCAAGGAAGAGCGAAAAACTTTTGTTTTTTACTTTAAATGTTCGAAGATCTTCCAAAAGAAAAGAAACATGCATTTGCTAGAACTTTCAAGCCCTGCTTATCACTGATAAATTTCTATACGTATAACAAAAATTGAAAATAGATAATATGCCTATTATTTATAAATCCAATAAAACCATTAACCAAGCTAATAGGACCAATAGGTACTTATTTACTTATCAGTGCATTGTATTTTGTATTCATAAATATATTTGACAAATACGATTAGAGTATTATTTCCTTTCTTTAGAATCATACGAATCGTTGAATTTCGTTTTAACGTGTTTTAATTTTTTTCATAGTGCACAATCTACACGCAAGTTGCAGGTAGGTAATTTAATCTTAAGTTCAACATGATATAGAACAGTAGTGCGCAACCTGGGGGTCGCCAAGAATTTTACATACAGTGTCTTATTATCAAAATAAATAATTTTGGGGGTAGTGGATCAAAAAAGGTTGCGCACCACTGATATAGAACCTTTGTTTGCCACTCTTAATGTACCGCAAGTGCCCAAGATAAAGCAAGTATACGGTCAGTAAATAATAATTATGTACCTACCTTGCTACAATAGAATCACTTCAACGTAGCTATAAAACAATCTTATAGTTTTAGCGAAATAGTGACAACACTAATTACGGAAATTAACAAAATTTTTGTTTTGGTGTTCGACGAATTCACAACAACTCGATTATTGTATTTGTTTACTTTCAACATAGGTCACAACTCACAACAGTCAATTATATACAGTACATTTTCTCATTGGATCAGTGCCTCTCTACATGAACGTCATCAACGTAATTATGCCTTTAAACACGTACGCAGAAATAAACACAAACGTTTTGTAACATAAAAAAAGGCCAATAATCGACAATGGTGTTCTTCCTCATTACTGACGTATAATAATATACAGTTTTATTTATTTCCACATTATAATCATTTTTCTCGTGTTGTGCAATAATTTTATCAAAAGTTGGTACTTACTACGCAGTGCCCTCTTGTGTAGCATCGATAAAAATGTGCGCGAACCATTGTTGAACACAAAACATTTTTTGTATTCCCCTTGTAAAATACACACATCAAGTTCCAATATTAATAACACAACTCTTAAGTTGGCAGAGTAGTGGGAGAAGTACACGGGTTTATTTATTTTTTTTTTATAATGTTTGATAGCTTACCGAAAGCAATAATGTCGATAAGTACAACCAATCTTGTTTTTTTTTTTTCTACATCTTTGTAATCTCCTGATGCATTTCCCGATTAATAATAACTAATACGATTTTCGTCGGGTTTATTTTTCAGCGTAGATCATGGAACCAGCGAAACCGTCCAAATTTCTTCAACTTTGGTAATGTTATCAAGTCATCAACGCGGTTAGGGGCAGTGAGATTCAACACATAGTGTTAGCAATATAAAGAAAAACAATATTGGTTGAACATAAAATTATTGATCACTGAATTTTTAGACGAGTCTAGAACGCGATCAATATCTTGAGAATTCATTCTTAAGACAGTGCATAATAATATCGTCCATTGATGTTTAACTCAATATTGTAAGTTCTACAATCTAGACAGTGATATAAAACAGAAACATACACCAAAGTCACAACAATAAGTTATATTGTATTTTCTATATCATAATTAAATACAATATCATGTGGAAAAAAATATAATAATAGTTTTTAAACTGTCTAGGATTTGATTGTCTATAAAAATTTAACTATTGAAGGGAGGGAGAAGGTTCATCAGAATACAAATAATACAATTACATATCTCTTTTAAAATAATACTTACAAACTAAAAATCATTGGATCACAATATTTGGTACGTTTTCAAACGTAAAATATTGTAAAAATAACGGTTTAAATTAATAAATCAAAAAGGAAAATAATCATACAACATAATTATACAATTTTTCTCGTAATAACAAATCGTAGGAACACAAAATGCCGCTATTCAAAACACGACCTCACCATAACCTGCGTTTTTAAATAAAATGTTCTTTCTTTGAATAATTAACCAAAATAAAATAATAGTGTAATACACTACAGGAGAAAAATAATTAAAATTAAAAGGTCTTTTGTACTTTAATAATCACATAAATATTGACTTGATAATATATAATAATTATAATATATAATTTTTTTTTATACTCTAAATGTTATAATCATTGTGAAAAAAGAATATTATTTTTATCGCGTGTATTTATTTATTTAATTGCACTGCGCTTATCACATTTGTTTCCACATATTCATGACGTTTTTTTCACCTCGAAAGGAGTATGGAATCGACTTTTATAATATAAATAATTTGTCATTAGTTATTGATTGCTTAATGAATAAATAAATAAATAAATACATACATACATATTATATACCTACTCACATTTATGCACACAAACATACACATTAAAATAATACACATGTATGTATACATATATATTTGAAACTACAATAAAATATATATATATAAAATGTGTATGTATATATGAACATATATATATATATATATATAATTTTTTTTTTGTACATTAAAATTAATTAGGTACAATTATTATCATTTCTAATGTTAATATAATTATTATTATTATTTATTTTTAATTATTGCATACATGTCTATTACAACATTGGGAAGTTGCTACATGTTAGTGAACTAATGATTATAACAATCGCACATATATACATACACACAAATACATATAATATAATTGTATGATAGCTTTCAGATTTGACTGTATAATATAATGATAATATATGTGTCTTAAAACAAATAAATATTTAATAATACCAAACGGTAATGCACATATTGAAAGGAAAACAGTATATTACCATGGGAGAAGAGTTTGAGATCATATCTGTATGGTATATAACATTGAATATAGTGTTACAAAGTGAGCAGTAAAACATGATAGAGGGTTGAGCTTTATCTCTAGAAGGAATACAATACAATACATAATGTTAACCAGTAGGCATTTTACAAGTTATCTACCAACCACGCAAGTAAATATGTAGTACACGTCTCAAAACATTTAGAAAAAGTATATAAATAATAATAGGTAATAATAATAATAATATTATAATAATAATGATAATAAATTATTGATAAATAAAATAATTATGTTATTTAAAAAAAAAAAAAAAAAACTATGAAATACAATTGTGACATACAGATATGATTAACAATAGTATTGTAACGGTAAATTAATTATTGATATTTCAAGAGCTGTGTATGGTATATTCAATTTAATTTGATATGCTATATTATTGGAGGTAGATACTGCTTGTTTCACTGATAACACACCTTATGTATGCAGAGTAAATAAACCATGGTATTTATTTGTGTCGACAATATTACAATCAATCGGTTAAAACCATGGTCCATTTAGTACATACATATATATATTATATATATTCATTATGTGATCACAAACCATCATAATTGAATTATTCTTTAAGGATTTCAAAAATTTCGTAATAACAATTATTGCTTTCACATTGACTACTGAATACCATGTAAATAAGTTAAATAGAATATGTTATTTCCATTTATTAATAGGTATGCTTACATGCTAAATATTTGGTCTGTCATGCTTAAATGCAAGACAAAAATTATCACAATATAAATATTTTATCATTTTCAGTGACTAAAATTATAAACGATTTTTTTTTTATTCTCTCTAATATTACTATATTAAATTATAAGTCCTAAAGGTGCTTGATTGAATGTTACGAACTAGTTAATCTAGGAACTGATCGCGCTAAATTATTATATTCATAAGGATTACACGTTAATAACTAATTGTAATACAGAAGTGTAAAATTTTTGAGTTTGAACAGTGCAAACGGTAGATGTTTTAAACGATTCAGTCAAATTTTTTACAATAACATTATGGTACGTTGGAAAATGAAAAAAAAAGAGCAAAAAGAATAAGATAAATAATAAGTAATTTGATGGTCGATATAATTAAAATACCTAAACCGTAGGTATTTACCTGTAGAATTCTGTCATTATTTCATAGGTCACACACCTTTTGGATGAGAATATTTTGTGTCAACAGGAACTGTGTATGCCGTCTGTGCATTGTGTTCATGCAAATTTCATTTGGGTACTTGGACAACATAATGCATCAGTCGAGTAGGCAGACTACCTGCATTCAATTGGTAAAACTCAACTAGTTGTAAAAGGTCATAAAATTTGGTCACACCATGGTCTAGAGAAAACCAAACTTGATCATTAACTGGATCCATTTGCTGAAAAAAATAATAAAAACAAATAAAATAAAATAATTTAATTTTTCTTAACAGATCACAATCAACAGACAAATAAAATGAAATAGAAAAAATAATACATACTGTTACAATAGGCGTGTGGACAATTTTACCACCACATTTGAATGATAGAACATATGAGCCACATTTACTTTTGCTCTCACGAATTAAAAACACCCTGCAATATATAGTTTTAGATAAGATGAGTATTCAGAGATATTTATGAATAAATATTAGTATTTACCCATCTTTATGCCCAAGCCTATTAAGAACATGGGCAGCTTGATCACGGCTAATGTTTTTATGATACCATGGCTGAGATAGGTGAATATCATTTTCAAGTTTAGACACAGCAGCTTGAAGACCAGGGGTAGTTCGACTACTGGACCGCCAACTCCGCCGTACACTGCCAGTCTCAGCTTGAGCAATGGCAAGTGCTTCTTTGGGATCCTCTACAATGCGACCCACATTTCCAGAGAAGTCCATGGCTACGTGTGACCGTATACTCTCATTAGGTAACGGCTTCTTATTATATTCATAATCATTAGCATCATTGTGCTTTTTCACAAATGATCTGTAGTTATCTCTTAATTGCTTGCCGTACTATAAAAACATAAACAGATATCATAAGTTATTTAATACATCAAAATAATAAATCAATAACATCAGTAAAAATGTTGTTTAGTACTCACTTTCGACAATCTCATAGCGCACATCCAATAAGATAGCGACTTTTTGGAAGTGCACGCAATGTACTGCTTAAGTCCGCTGGCGTCCACCAAACACAGACTATGATCTGTAGGGGCGCCCGTTGGCTTCTTATTCGTGGTGTACACCCTGAAATCACATAGGTAGGCCCAGATTTGTAGTTGGCATTTATCTCGCGAGATGGCCTGTAAAAAAATTACAAAAAAAAAAAAAACAAAACATTAAATAAATTCTAGGAATAAAAATATTTTTTGCTGGTGACAAATGAAAATCAACACTAAAATGTGTCTACTATAAGCGTTACGTAGTGAATCATATTACCTTATGGGTTTAATGTATAATCTACCCAATTTAATACTAAGAAATGTTAACAATGATATATCATTGTATATAATACGCAATTAATGCAAACGCGAATTCTTAGCTGTTAAAATGTTTTAAGTTAGAAAGAGTCATTCTGAATTTTCAATAGACCTACATCAACACAACATATATAGAGAACGTACTTCTTAAGCATAAAAACCGTAATCAGTGTGTGCAAGTTTATCGGTAAAAAACGCACAATTGAAAATTAACATTTTAGATTTCAGTTTTTTAAAACGAAGAACACAATGGAATAAATAATAGTTAAGTAACATAAAAATCGGCTGTGTACTATTGTACTATTACGTAAACAACAATTTTAAACGATTATTACAATTTTTATCAAAATTATACGACCAAGACGGTCAATAAAAGCGTACCTAATGGTGATGAAGTACCTATTTCAATTGATGAGACATTAAAAAAATACCGTGAAAATATGTAATCTTATAGACGGAAAATAATCGACTATATTTATTAGTATAATTTATTTTTTATTTTTTACATACGACGACAATAGTATAGAAAATTACACTGAAATAAACTGGGTGGGTATATATTGTAATAGTAATATGCTCACAATATTCTAGTAAGAAAAACGTAGGAACAATAATGACCGAAAAGTATGTATAGCGACTTCAAGGATGCTCGAAACGAGTAAGTTTAGTCGGGACTTTACAATTCGCTATCGTTTAGAATACGTACACACTATATGGTACAAAAAACCCGAGACGTGCTGCCGGTTCTATGTGCAAGAGGGGTGTAACATGGGCGAGTGTATACTGTATACGCGCACGGAGGGTCGGCTATAAATTATTTTTATGTTATACGTAAAGATAGCCATACGCAACTTGAACGTCGTCGTCGGTGTGATGGGTCGAACACATCGCGTATACACCGCGGGGGCTCGTGAGATATTATGTATGGTACATTTGTGCACATTTGTGAACAGTTCCATAAAAATTAAAAACACGCCCGTCCGCTATTAATAGGTTTTTATTATTACATATTATTATTATTTTTTCTTCTCGTCCATCGTTTTTAAACTGAAAACATCGAAAACACACCTATACAAATTGTTGTACGTGTTTCGGCAGCGCACAACAGAGTAGATTGGTGGTGGTGGTGGTCGATGATTTCGATAAGTTATACTCGCAAGTCGTAAACATTTTCTCGGGCAGAGGGACACGGGCGAGCGTAAGGATTCGCCACTTATGCCAGTAACGTAATAAAATCTAAATATACTGTCCCGGGTACGCAACACATTTTATACGCGAAAACAGCATCACCGACCATAAAGATCACTCCGCACACGGTGACAATATTGTCGTAAAAGACAATTATATTAAACTGTTACGCGTATACAATATTATTGTATCGTATATAGGTCTTAAAATAATACGACCAAGCGTAAAAGGACCGTCCGTGGGTCGGTAAATAAAACTATTTACTTACTAATGGAAGTCGGTGAAAGTAGGAGGTACCAGACGTTCAGACACCAGTACGATTCCTCGAACAATATTGAAAAACGATAGCAACAACTTTTGAAACTTCTAGACTTTTGGAATTGTATACAATTATCAATTCACAAAACCTATTCTCCTGGACGAGACTCGAGTATTATGAAATGTAAAAATGGTTGAGATCCAATTCGGACGAGTGAATAAAAAACGTTTTTTTAGAAATGAAAATGTTTTTTATTTTTAACACATGACTTTCCAATTGAATTTTTCGCGAGCTCATAGTCCGATAATCCACTTTTACTCGGTTAAAAGATATAATTTAATACAATTTTAAATTTCAAGAAAACGACTAATTAACATGAGCAAATGCCAAATAATATGAAAATGAAATCGCTTTCTGCATTCGGCAATCGACCAACAACTAACAAGTAACAATATATTTTCAACCGGACCAAGTATATTTTATAGTCTCCGATTGAAAACAAAGTTAGATAATAAGTAATCCTCGACACGAAATGTATTATTCTCTGCAGTCTACATGATAACCAAAATAGATTTATCGATATAACTCGGAAAGTACGTTCTTGATAAAATAATTTTACTGCATATTATTCCATTGCCAAGTTCAAATTTGGATGTAAAAATAATAAGATATGAATATAATATCGTCAACGTAAACCATCGGTAGTACAATCATCCAGATAAGGAATGATACACTTATATTCTTTATCTCGATGAGTACAATAGAGTTTAGATAGTAATATATATTTATGTATTATAGTAAACTATGATAATTTAAATTGTACAAACAATATTTTATTTGTAAGTCGGTAAATCAATTAAATATAAGGGTCGAGACATTTATTTTAAGTTTAAAGGGGATTGCACTGTTGATCCATGATTTTCTGTTTGTCTGAAATAGGGATTTTAAGTTTTCCATTTTTAATGGACCAATCGATCTATATTAACGCGATAAACATTTTAAAATCTAATTTGGATTCATCGTTAAGTCTTGTTTAGATCGACTTTGCGACACTCTTTAAATTGTGTGTTTAACGAATTTTGTTATAATCTTTTTGTTTCCAAAACAAACTTGTTAATTTTATTTTGTCAAATCCTACCCAAAGTAGATTTTACGACAAATTCAAAAGTTTTTAAAATCCAGTTACATCAATAGATTAATCGGTACGATGGAAATATAAAACGTCTAACAATAAAAAAATACCTATGTTGCGCGTGTGATAGACAGAAATAAAAGAATCATGGCTTGCAATATCCTTAAACTGACAAAACATATACAAGTAACATACAATAATTATAATAATAGACTATAATGGAAAAACCAACTTTAATAATGTGCTTTTTAACAAGAACAAGATTGTTAGCAACTTTTACGATGATATATGCACTATGCACGTGGATCAGGAGGCATGTTCATTTTAAAACCAAGTTTCACGGACAGAATAATATAATAATAATTAAACATTGAAAACATCGAAAAACTTTATATATTTTTATTTGTGATGAACTGAAACGGATGGTATCTAGTATAATGTTATACTTAAATAATATTTAATGTTTGTTGATTGGAACATCAAACATTTCAGTTCGGAATAGTAGTTTGTTAGGACTTTCGACCTTTAGAAATTTTCTCGATACCTCAAGTATCTACATTCTACTTATTTTGTTTTGCGAAAAAATTAGTTTAAAACACGTCATATTTTCCGTTGAGACTATGAGAATTTCCATTATTTTTTTTATTTTGACAATATACCTAACCTATACGCCTAAAATCAGTATAACTTAACCTCAATAAAATTATTGATTACAATCAAACGGTTATTTTTTTAATGAAAACCAATAAATAGCAGATAAGTTTAAGTTAGCACTATAAATCAACTCCAAGAAGGAATTTTACGATTCTGCAAAATATTGAGCATTTTAACCATCAAAACTATTATTCATCTAACAGATAGCAGTAGGTAAATATATTTTTAAAAAAATATAACCAATATCTAAATTGCATATTAATCTTCAATAATACCGTTCACCAATATCTATATTATTGTTTCATTCATTCAATAAATTTGAACGAAAAAAACTTAAATCAATATAATTAATATTTAACAATAATTTTTTTACAAAATAGATTTGTGAATGTTGATATTCAAGGTTATTATGGAGAAATAATCATAAAGTATATAATAATTTGATTTCAATAAAAGCCAAATAATATAAAATTAAAATTATCCATCGAAAATAAAACGAACAATAAATAGCCGTATTGTATGACACTCAAAAACACATTTCAAATTATCAAATATAGAATTATTTAAGCACTATAAAGAACCTTTGACAAATGAAACGTACATTTCACATGAGATTTAATACATTATTGCAGTAGCAAATGATTCACCTGGACCTTAAATTAAAATTTAATGATCAACATGATTACAGCACTCACCAAGCATAATCAAAATGATTATAATGCAATTATTAAGGTAAAATTTAGTATAGTGTTCAATGGAAATTGATTTTAAAATTAGTAAAAAATTAAACTTTTAGTGAACCTGATTATGGAATAATTATTAGCGCACCGCTATCGTTATTAGTAATAACATTTTATTTTTATTATTATTTTTTTAATTGGAATATGCAAAATAAGTACAACTAATTACACCACACATATTACTGAAATCGTATATTAAACTCCATTAGGAATATAAGAACGTCAGCAGTCAGTCAGTTCGAGTGCAATAAAATGCATTGTAAATTGTGATTAATCAACTCCAAGGACGACTTTATGATAACATTAACTCAAAATGGTGCGCGACGGTAAAAGTACACATAGTCATATAGATCTATGGTTGTGTTGGATTCATAATACATTAACGTGTGCATGTCCGAGAAAGACGGACTGGAGAGATTGATTAGGTTAGATAATAACAAGCATAATATAACCCTGATAATAACACTGCCCTCCCCGCTGGCTCAGTGCACATGCAGTTTTGCACAGTTTCTTTTATAACATCAGAATTATCTCTTGGCATCCACTATACAAATTTTATCAAGGTTATCATAGAAACTCGTAATAATCTTACGTAACACGTAAACGTAATTTTTTTTTATAAAAATCAAAACCGAAAATTGTCTTGGCTTAATAAGGTACCCAATAACAGTGTGGAGTGTGGGGAAGCGGTATTTATATTGTTACCTCGTATTAAACAGAGATATCTACTAGAAAACTAACATGCATTGGTCGCTATTAATACTCAAAGCAAAATGATACATTAGAGTAACTATTTTGAGAAAAAAAAGGGATTGTTGTTACTCTCCACCCTCCTTCCGAAAAAAAATTATAAATATAGTGCATTTATTTTTTAAAAATTAGAAAACATCTTTTTACTAACAATAAAATAATTTACTTTTAGATATCGAAATATTTAACAATTTGTAAACTGTCATACAACAATACTGCAATACTGATTCACTTTTTTTTAAATTATAAATAAGAAAAATACTCAGCTATCCTCATTAATAATGAATTTGATCATGATTTGATAATGAAATTGAATCCTTTTTCTACATTTTTCTCTCTTTTTCATCATTTTATGAAGAACTTATAGAATTTAACAATTTTGGATGCTTCAAAAGAAATTCATAGAACTATGAACAAATTAAATTTAAGAGCTGTTTCGCAATAACCATTGATCTTATGGTTTAATGTTTTTATCCGTCCATAGTACATTTGTCAGAACATTTATCATTGACAATATTCTTTTTACAGATGGATTTGTTCCAAGAATAGTCAATTGTTATTCAATAATTATTAAAAAGCTATTCACAGAAATACTTTTTTTCTAGTGTTTGAATTAGGTACATCACACCACTATTCTGTGACTTTTGTATGACTATATATTTGTATAACTATATGATTATATTCATCAAATAACTTATCCTCATCCACATTCCAATCCAAGTTGAGTTTTTTATTTTTAAATAAATATTTAATATTTTCTTGAATGTCTAACCAAGCAGGAATATTTAATATCCGAGTCCAACGAAAAATGTTGAAAGGTTCGAAATGACTACTACATTTTTCTACATAAGATAAGACAACATTATATAAATATTTTTTCTATAAATTCAAATTTTAAGTATAAAAATGTTTGGTTTCAAAAATTAATTTTTTTTCTTTTACAAGTATTGTGGAAACATCGGGATTAAAACGGGACTATTTTCTAAAAAACGGGATAAAACGTCTCGTTTGTATTTCGTCGAGACAACGAGACATGATTGTCAAAAAAAGGACAAGCCCGTTTTAAACGGGATGTACTATAATGGTCACACTATGATACATGCAACACACGTAACATGTAAGTATTTGAATCAAGATCTTCTTTGACATAATGTCATCACTCATCGGTAACTTTAAATAACATTTTATAATGGCGTATTAGCGTGTATTTGATGAGAAAACAATGTTCATTATAAATTTCACTAAATTAAAAAAAAAATAGTTTTGAATGAGTAATGACTAATGACTGATGACTAACAACACACGTGTAGTATATTATACAAATAATGAAATGTAATATATATGTAGGTCAATTATTGTTATCTAGTTATTTATCACAATTCACAGATATTATACTACAAAAGTAATTTTAATACGTTTTCCGAAGGTTTGAATATTTGATGAAAAGAAAAATGCTCAACATTTTCAAAACAAAATAGGATTCAATAAACTATTTATCATTGTGCTGTCGTCAGCAAACTCATTTTATGACCAAAAATAAAATAATACCAATGAACTATTAATACATCAACATTGGTAACTACTTCTATTCCTAACATCAAAATAAAAGATTTCAATTTAATAGTTTAAAATAATTTTTTACTGTAGAGTAAATTCAATTTTTTTTTATAGGTTATCGGCCAACGGGTTTTGACTATAACATAAAAATCGATACCTTTATAATATATACCTATTTTTATTTATACACCATATAATATAATATAAAATAGTATTATTTATGAGCAGTATGACATTTTTATAATGTTTAAAAAAACCTGAGAATGACGTATACACTAGCACAGGATAATTAAGATAATAGGTAGAAAAAATGTCGATTATAGAAGAATGAAGAACCAGAGATAATCGCATGTTCAAGATCGAGAAAATATTGAAGAAACGAAAATTATATACCTAATAAGTTATAACCTATAGACAATATATTACTTATAGACGGCCATGAAGTTGATCAGTGTTAGTGACAGCAAAGGGGGGAGGGGAGATTGTCTATCTTACGAAAAACATTTTATAAAACCAATAAAATAATAAGCAATTTTGTGGTGCTATCAGACGTAGTGCACTCGAAGTAACCGATGTATACCTACTCGCTTTGATCGCGACTATTCAAATATATAACGTTTAAATATACACTGTACAAGGACTTTAAAATATGATATAGGATCAACTAATATTCCTACGAAAGATCTTAACTTGAAAAAGAATTGTTCTTAGGTTATATTTGGAGCAAATGTGGATTATTCGGGCAATTGAAAACTATAGTGTATATATATATATATAAAAAAAAAAAAAAAACAAACAGTTAATACAAACACATTTCTTTCTACGTCGATTGCAATGTTTTAGAGTTTGAAAAGTCAATGTTATTTTATTCATACATTCTACCCATGCATTGTTTCTATTTGCCCCCGATAAAGGAGCACACGACATAAGTTGAAATTTGAAAATTACATGATTAAAAATGGATGAAGCCCATAAAGGGTTATGCATTTTAATGCAAATAGTGTCAAAGTGTAGTGTGTACAGTAAAATGTTATACAAAACGATTACACTTGTAACCCAGTCATCACCCAGACCGCAAACTTCGAAATCATTTTGAATAATTTAATCCAGATGAATCCGTTTATTGATATCTCACCGAATAACAACGACAAAATTGAATGAAATCAAATATATACATTTTTAAAACACGATTAAAATGCGGAACATTATAGCTGTCACATACAATTTGGAAGACCCGGCATATAAAGCATTACACAAAGCCGATTAAAAAACTATAACGTGCTTTGGTCATATTATTTTACATGGTTTTTGGCGGTCGGTAGTTAAATAAAGGCAAACGGCGATGGTGTCGGCGTGAACACATATTATTAAAATAGTAAAAATAATATTTGCAAAACGGACAGCAAATACTTTGGACCATCGACCACCCATCGTGAAAGACAAATAGTATAAATTGCCACGTCGAAAATGGTGGAAGTAGTTCTTATAGTTAGGCGAAAAAAAAAGTCGAATACAAATTTATTTTTAATCTTCCAGTACGAACCAAAATTTAATGTATAATACATATACTTATTAGTTATTGTTTTCTAATCAAAATATAACGCACCGAGTGTAAAGTAAACCTAACCGTAAAATATATTATAATATTATACATTTATATTATGTATTGTGTACGCGTGTCACGTGGAACACGATAGAGAATATAACTATTACTCAACAAATGACGTTTGTCTTATAGTCAATATAATATTATGCCACCAACGGCTATTGTTCAATCTGTACCTACTATCTATATTATGTACACGTCGTCATTGTCGGCGTGATTCACAGTACCGATACGTTCGACGTTTTTATTCTTTTATTACCATCATTATCATAATTATTATAAAATTACAATTTTCCGTCTCGTAAATATAATTATCCTTTTTATTTTATGTAGAAAACGATACAACGTTAAAATAATTAAATAATTCAACACGCAAACACACACACACACACACACACATTGGAGCCCTACTTGCGATGAAGAGGTTCGTTAGGGCAAATGCCCTAAATGTCAACTATAAGGTAATCATTTCACAAACGTCGTAATTACGACTTAGTTGTATCAGTAGCGAATCCGGGTTTTAATTAATTTTATTCTTTTTTGAAGATCCTAGGATAAATCATTGTACTATAATATTACGTAAGAGTACACTAGTCACCGCCATAGTTCCATAACTGTCTCATACACGTTAGGCCCGAGGAAGAACAGGAAAACGCGGTGGCCCATCTTGTAGACGTACACGCCATTTACATTATATCCAATGCCTCAGCTCAAAATTACCATAACAAAAATAATTTATTTGGGAAAAATCGAAAAATGAATAGAAAACACTATTATGTAAACACTAAACCATTGTACATTTCTCTGAAAGCTCAGATCAAAATAATATGGAACTCACTAAATCCACCAGTTAATACTGTATAGTATGTTTTTTGATTTCAATTAATCATTAAAAACACATACATAAATCGGAACGACCGTCGTAGTGTTTATAATTTCCAGAGATGTTGCAGTTTTGAACTGGATCGACGATACACAATCACTGTATTCGGTGATGACAAAATAGTGCACGGGGGATGGCAAACGGTGGTCAGTGTCAGTGTAGTGTTATATAAATTATAAAATGATAATATAATATTATAATACGTAATTTTTGATAATTTTTACTACATTACTGAACACCGCGTCACGATGACAACGGTTCACAATCGGCGTCAAGACCTTGAGCAGCATATACACTTAAATGCATACACAGTGGGCAGCGGTTGCTTCGCGCGCGATAGGCTTCCGCTCTCGACCGTATAATACAATAATATATTTTTCACATGAATTAACTGTCTATTTTTGCCCGACGCTTTTTCTCGGTTAGTGGGCGAAACTTTGATACACAGTGCCGCATTAACAAATAATTATAATTATACACACGTATGCACTAGTACAGTCGTACGTGTGTGTTTGTGCGTGTACGACACAATAGTGTCGAGTATTTTTAATTTCGAGCTATTTGACAAATTGGGTCGTGATTAAATGGTGCAAAAAAAAAAAAAAAACAAATACTCGCGCTGTAATTATTTGCCGCCGAAACCCTACGAACGTCGGATCTTTTTATTTTACCAATAGAAATTTATCGATTCTTTTTTTTACGTAACTAAAAATTTTAACTTTCTTAACGAATAATAATAATAATAATCATAAATATTTGCATGATGTTAAACTATTGCGTTCAAATACCTCTACAAAATGGATTTGTTATTGAATTTAATTAAAATGTACTCGTGTTCTAGTAAACATTATAAATATAAACGAGAAAATCAAAATTAATCTTCAACATTTACACATACGACATACACACCTAAATAATGACTTTTTTAATTAAATTATATTATATACTTGGTATTTAATATAGTTATAAAAAAAATACCTACACAAAACACGACTATCAATTTAAATCATATAAATTCAAAGTTCAGTTTACTAAAGTTATTGTCATTTGAACAATTTTAATTAAACAAACTCAAGAGATAAATTCAAGATTTGAAACTAATATAAAATAGTTTTAAGATGATAAATTTAAAATTTAAATGTATTGTTATTAATGTTATTCTTATCATCAATATAATTGTAAAAAAAAATTATCTATCATTAAAAATTATTTAAAACTTTAAAATTTTATTATTAAATTTTTATCTATTGTTATAAAATAATCATTGTTATCGTCTTTGCGTATGAATACCATAGTTTAGCAAATCGTTATATTTTTTATATGTACATCAGACATCAGTATATCACATTTAAAAAAAACATTATTATTCCCTCACAAAAGTTATGATGCAACAGTAACAAGACTTGGTCATATCAAGGTCTTACAATTTTAACAAGTAAGTTTCCGTGAACGTGATGTCAAATAATTTGTAGAAAAATATAGTTCACCCGTTGTTTAAATCCATTACGCTCATTTTATTCCCAGTACTATATATTATGTCATGTCAAAATGCTATTTTATACTTGATTACAATAAAAATATAAACAAATTAAATTACACTTTTCATTGAATATGTGTGAATGCAATCGAATGTTTAAAATTAATCCGGGTAATTAATCTAAAATATCTCAACAGTTGTGGAGTAAAAAATTATTAATATTTTTATATTCATAATGTTTTATCCGTCGTTACAATTTGTGATGAAAAAATAAGCTCAGAAACTATAGTTCTACAATATGTGCCATTACACTTACAATTATTATAGGTATACCACAATACTTTTATGTAGGAACACCCACCCACGTATATAGATAAATGTAATTTTCTTTATGTAGATGTGGACTGTTTAAGCATATTAAGTCAATATAAATATTCTAAAATTTTTATAATTTTTTTTCTTTTTGTTTAAAGTGCAGACTTTTAAAGGCAAATACAAAAATTCTTGCACGCGCATGCTTTATACAAAACCGAATTAAGTCTAATAGTTATTTCCGCGCATTGCAAAATTTAATCAATAAATCGTTTTAGATTTAAATCAAATGTGTTTTATTAATTCCGAAGAGTTGGCCAACAATAAGTCACTCGAGCGACTTTTTCGATTTCAAACGTAATTCCTCGGAAATCACAAATAACTCACTACATTTTTATCAAAATTCAAACGATAAAGATTTTGATTAAAAAATCACGGACATGCAATATTAATAATTATTACAAGACCATATGTACTCAACATTTCAAATGAATTTGTGATATAATCATACCTACATTGCCATCAAAATTTTTTTAAAAAAAAAGATATACAAATTTTATAATATATATACTACTCGTATTAATATTATATGAACGTTATCTGGTTGTGATGCCATTAATTAGCCGTAAAAGAGTTCATAGATGTGAAACTATGATTGCGTTTAAATTAATATGTATATTTGATTTTTTAAATATAATAATATAGAACATATAGAACATTTTCATAAACTACATTTTACATGTTATTTGTAGAAATGAAACTCATTTAAAAATATAAAAAGAGCTATTGCCAACAATTCGATTTTTTTTAACAACTCGATCGTGTCGTAACACTTAATTACAAAAATAATCCTTAGAGTAATACTATAGTAATAAAACAAAACAAAACAAAAATAATCGATTATTATTTTTAAAAGTATTCGACACCGATTAATCGCATTTTCAATTAATCGATTGTTTTAATCGATTAATCGATAGGTCATTGGCTATTTCAACAAACGAGCACTCATTGATGAAAATCTTCGATTAATCGAAAATTCGACTATGGACAACCGATTATATTTTATGACAATCGAACAGCCCTAATCATACATATCCGTCACTCTTTATAGTACGTTTTGTCGATTACGGTGTTGCACTTACATTTGAGATTATTTACATTTTGATGGAGGTTATACACCCATTATCAATGACAAAATACACAATGTTACCCTCTTCAACAAATCGCAAAAATTGACTAACTAGAAAATTAACTTTTGTTTAGGAAAGAATGCGTTCTTGTTTTTATGAATTTTCATAATTATATTAGAATTTTAAATATGTCTAACTTGTATAGCATAAGCGCAATTTGGGGGGCTTAACCCCCACTAACGACATTACGATTAAAACGAAAAATAAAAATGTTATTAGGTACCTACTTAAAATAATATTTTTATAATAACGTTTAAATTATTGTAGAATTGATTTAATTTTTAAAATTTATCAGGATTATATTTTTAATACAACAAATAGCACATTTAAACATTAAATATATAAATTTAAATTAATAAACGCAAATTATAAAGATGTATTTATGATCGTTTTATGTTAATTTAAGTTTTATTGTGTTGTATATATATATATTTAATGAAGGCTAGAGCGTATTAATTATTATTGTATTACAAAAAAATGTAGCCCCCTCCTAATTAAAAACATCTTGTACGGTCTAAATTTAAAAAAATTTAAATTAAGTGAATCTGATGGATAATTCTGTTATAATATGTTACATAGTCGTATATTAACATCGACCGATTTTGTTATATTCCTCAAGACGATATGGTTGAGTATTTGTGAAATAAGATATGCGTTTGTAGATAAAATAGATGAAGCAAAAAAAAGTTGAACATACAATAGTAAACATATAAATGTTAATTGGGTCAAATTATAAAAGAAACGAATCCCATGGGATCACTATAGAAATCTAATGAAGTACATAGTGGTAGACAGCATGTCCATGGGATTTGAATTGGTTTATCAATGCAAATATGTCTACATATTACACTACTTTAATAGGTACCAAGTATAACTCAAGAAGTTAAATTAGATATAAAATTATACACATATTATTCACACGGCAGAATGGTAAAAGGAACTCAGAAGTATAAATTTTAATAAGTGGTTTGTCACGATCAGCTGATCATTTTTTTCTTTCAGAAAGTAGGTTCATAAACTCAATGATATTCTATTGGAAGACAACATATAGCTTAGTATACGCACTCATACACCGATCTCGAGTATTGACCTACCACAACTGGGGATCCGTTGAGGTAGAACCATCGCTGCAGTATAGCGGTACAACATAAGATCTGTTTGTTATATACATGTCTGTCAGCAGTTTAAATTACGACTTATTTATTTTATTTTTAGCCAACAATGAAACAACAAAAATTGTAGTTTAAATTGTAGATCTAAATTGCACGTTATAATAGTAGATATTATTTTAATTTAAAACATCGAAAATAATTGATAATAATTCATTATAATGTATAAATATACTTATTTATCAAATGTTTGATCACAATTCATAATTTATTAAGAAAATTAGAAAAACATCGAAGAATAGTATCGTAATATCTATATCATAATTTGTCTAAAACACAAATCTAATTGCACAGAAAGTGTCACAAATATTGAAATTTTAAATATTACTTACATTCAAATGGAACTTTTAAAAAAGATTACAATAAAGCCTAATATAACAAAATTGGAAGATAAAAATAAAAATTTAATATCTATAGTGAAATCATCTACAAAAGCGTAAGAAGAAAATACTCTGCTAATAATTGTATAATTAACACTAATATTTATTATAATATTTATACTACACTATAATACAGGCATAACATGTCGTCGATTATATGTACAGTAGTAACAACAATATTATTGCCTGAACACTACCAAACGGCCGATAGCGACTTTTATTTCTGTTTCTTTTTAAATTATCATTTAAACTAATGAGTAATGACTAATGTTTTAGAACCAATTGAATGTACATTAATATTAAATACATACACATATATACATACATACATATATACATACATACATACATACATACATACATACAGACATACATACATACATACATACATACATACATACAGACATACAGACATATATATATATATATATATATATATATATATATATATATATGCGTGTGTGAGCACATAATATATTTGTGAAAGTCTCCCGATGCCGGTGGCTACTAGACAAGAGCAGTGTGTGTGTATGTACGTATGTGTGTGCGAGCGCGCGCGCGGGTATATAAACGTAGTAGTACTCGCGCGTATACACCTTCACTGGCAAAGTTATATAGGCGGGGACCAAAAAATAAATTCGTGGTCTCTTTTATTAGGTTCTAACCGCAGGTTAAATACGCTGTGGATAGAAACAAAAAAAAAATAATATTGTAAAAGAAGGAGTGGTCAGAGACCAGAGTATATAGGTTTGTGAGCGTGTGTAGAAAATGATAGAGCTGACAGAACAATAGTGTTTGGCTAGAATGGGATTTGATTGCAATGCCAGTTTCTAATTATCTCTAAAAACAGTACAAACATAATATATTATAATATGTATTATGTATACTATGTGTCTATATATACATGCAAAACATGTCGATCTTGATTAAAACGTAAAACATTGACCGTTGAAACACAGAAATACACTACAGTGCATAACTAATTGTATTTACCACTGTGATATATCGTCTTTATAAAATAAGTAATACCAAATTCTCTACCACTCCAATAGTCCAATACGAATACGCAGTTATTCAGAAATTTATTAATTATAAAAATTTTAAGTTAAATTTCATTTTAGTTAAAATACAAACTATTGATTAAACCAGAGATTAAACACTTCCTGAATCATAACTTGATTTTTATATAATTAGCCAAATAGTTAGTATTTTTAAATAGGTTTTGATCAAATAGTACCGAATTAATAAAAATTAAAAATCCATTATAATTTAATTAGAAATCGCTTAGAAATTAAAATATAAAAATAATTTCTTAAAAAGTCTAAAAATTCGAGCAGTTGATCGAAAGACATGTTATTTATTCATTTTTATTTATATATCTCATTTTGAGTGCTATCTATTTTATGGCAAATTTAGAACAGTCTGTATATAATGTAATATGTATACATATTTCTTATAGTTTCATATCACAAAGGATTTTATAAATTATGATATACAGTTAAAAGTATACAGGTGGAAATTTACTGCAAATAAAGAATGGAAACATAAAAATGTTCAAATTCTAAAAAGGATTTGACTATTAATAATGTGAATAATTTATATTGTATATACATTCTAAATTTATAAAACACGTATTATAGTCATACGAAATGTGCACTAATATATGATATATTTATATGTTCAAGGCGTCAATGTACGTCTGAACTACAAAATAATATACGGCGTATAAAAATGTAAAACACGGATGGTTTGAAATATTAAGAAGATCTAGTTTCAATATATAAGACTGAAAAAGATTTGATTTTTGATACTTTTAATAATCCAGCAGCGCACGCGGGAGCAAGATTGATGGCAGACCGATACCTACTTAAGCCGACGGCAGTGCTCAAACACAACTTGTACGGAGAATATATATAAATATATATTATGTATATATTTGTTTTTAATTCGAAATACATCAATCCAGATGGCTTACATATTATACACTAAGACTTCGGAGCTAAATTTAAATCATATCTATACCGCATGATAATGGACTCTCCTGGGGTCGGTCTCGGTTACGAAGAGTTATTTTATACCAAATAACTAGGTAATATTTACTCATAACGTTAAATGCACTTAAAAACTTAGGGAGCAGAAAAATTATTGTACGAAGAATAAAAAATAAAATATGATGTCATTTCACACTATAACTTTTGAGAAGAGAAATATAATATATTAACATATCATCTAATACTATCTAATACTCGATCACAACTATACTTACTTTTATAATATTTCAAATCATTTCGAGATTCCAATTTTTATATAGTACTATTAGTAAAACTAATAATATATAGAAATGTTATAAATACGCGCAGGAAGGTGAAATTTTAACTTAAGTTTTCGATATCAATAACTCGCTCGTGTACATATACAATTGCGGCTAATATCCTTTTACATTTGTTAAAAGCATTTTTCTCATATTACCATAATAATTAATATCACCAGAAAAGGTTTTTTGTATGTCTTTGTCAGCAACAACCTACATTTCACTCGCGCGGGGTAACCCCGTCAAATAAGTATTTGTTTAAAAAAAAATTGATGTATTTATATATATATATATATATATATATATATATATATATATATATATATATATATATATAACATGATATAGGTACTTTAGTACTTAATATCATCCATATGATATCATAACTTTACACGAAAAAACGACTTAGGAAATTGCAATTTGTTATTAGATTAAACAGAAAACGCCTTTTAGTTGCATACATTTATAAAACCACTATTGCAATCGTGCTCGTCAACCACCTACTGTAACAATAAATTCCTGAAATTATTTTAATTGCAGAGATTTATTTATCTCTTTCCGGATACAAAACTTACGTCGTAAAATAACATTGGCAACGCAAATTGCACGCTTAATCGATCTCTCTCACTCACTCTCTTTCCATACATAATTTGTCATCATTACGAACCAGCACACACACACACGCATGCACACAAGACACAGCTAGCACACCTATACGCGCCGGTAATTATTCTCGAGTTGTCGGTTGTAATAGATTTGTCGTTCAATGGAAATTATTTAGTTTTTTTTATCTAATAACATAAAACTATAGGTACCTATCAATAATAATAATAATATATACCTATATTTCAAAAGCATAATAATAATAATAATTATTATTATTATTATAATTATTCGTACATAGTTTCAATTATTAACTTTCAATATAAGGTGATTAATTCCCAACCGCACGCTCGCCAATAATATTATAATACACCTATCGAATTTCGACGTCATTGGGAAACGCATAGAATTTGCGAAGGAAATTCGATATCGTGTTCAAGTCCGTACAGTCATAATATGAATTACACCTATATAATATGCTCACATAGATATCGCCGGAACTTGCAGAACAGTAGCGAGCACTGAGAAATCGAGAACTATAGAGGTACACGAATCGTAAAATCTTGGAATAAATATCCATCGCAAGAGGAATAATGTATGAATACGCGGTGAAAAATACACGTATCGGGGTAGTACATTTATTTTTACCGTTATTTTATTCTAAACATCATAGGTACATTTCCGATATTAAAAATACAAACACATTGAAAATAAAGGTTAAAATATTATAACTTTATAAAAAAAAAAAAAACCAAGTGTTCTAGATTTTGCAGGTATACCGAAAAATTACAATACATAATACGACGAAACAAAAGTCCAAGTACCTACATATTTATAAAATGTAATACAAGTTAATTTATACATAAACGCGTTACCTACATATATTATATTATATTAATTGAAAGTGATGGTCGACGTACGGCAGCTATACACTGTATAATACCTATATATTATATATTATATACACGACTCACCATTATTGTCTAAAATGGAAAATTAATGAAACGTTTCAAATTGAAGTACTGTAATATTTAGACATAATTCGTTTTGACACGCATTCATAGACCGTATCCATAAATCGCTCCAACAATCGTCGTTCATATCGACTGTTGCGGGATGGTGGAGAGGGAGGGGAATCGATCGAAAAATTATAATTTTTTGAGTGAAAATTACGATAACTCGAAACTCAGTCGTCGTTTCGACACAAAACGCACAGCCCAAAATGTAATATTATTACGTACCTACTAGGCGCATGAACATATTATACGAAACATGGAACCTGCGGAAATTCGTGTCAACTCAAGTGCGGACGACCGGCAACAAAGAAAAATAAAACGACGAACGATTGAGTGTTGCGGAGTGAACGGAAAACGAAATAAAAAGTTCTCAGGCATCGAGCATAATGCCTATATATTAATGTCGGGGGCAAAAAAGAAAAAAGTAAAGAAAAGAGGGGAAATAAAACGCTTTCCCGATTAACATATTAATATCCAGCAATAGCATAAGTACGTACGTGCGTAAGGGTACAATGAAAACGAAACAAATATGAATAACGTACTAAACAAAGACACGTCGATGGTGTACTCACTTCTGGTCGTGTCCGATATTAGTAGCCGGGCGGGAAGACGGATTCGAGTAGAAACAATAATGTCGACGAAAAAACGGAAAACAAGTAAGTAGGTATCGGAAACTCGCCGGCGCTCTGCTGTATCACGTCCCGTGCATGGTCGGCGGGGGCGAGGCGGTCGGTCGGTTCGGAGGCGACAACGGTTTTAGGCCGGCAACGCTTGAAAACGCCGGGTGTCGCGTCCGACCGATTTGCGGATACTCGGCGGTGTCGGCCGAGAGGAACACGCAAAATCGTGGCGGTATGGGAGGAAAAAACTTCGGAAACGAACCGTGAGGGGGGTGGGGGAAGGGGAAAAATAAAACGGAAAAAAATTGGGGAAAAAAAAAAAAAACCGGACGGATAACGACTGCGCGCGAAGTAAGAGTAGTGTACGTACTGTGCGCGACGCTCGGCACGCTAGTACTTGGACGGTCGACGACGACGACGACGGCAGCGACGGCGAGTGTACGCAGTCGGAGACGACGACGACGATTGGGTACCGAACGCGGATCGGCATCGGGGCCGCCGGACACTCACACAAAGGAACAGCTGATATCGAACGGATTGAGCCGCCGCCGCTGTGTAGTGCTGCTGCTGCTGCCTGCTGGTGCTGCTGGCTGGCTGGTTGGTCGTTCGGCCGGCCGGTAACACCGCCGCCGCCGCCGTCGCCGCGCGTAACGGTTGAATTGTGCGGTCCCCTTCGCACCCGCCCAGCCGACCGGCCTCGCAGTGCCGGTGCCACAGCTGGTGCCTCAGTGCGAGCGACTGCCAAACGTACAATTACCGTGCCGCGCCGTTTTCCGGCCATCGTTTCGGTACTATAATATTATTTTCGTTCTTTTTCTCGTTCGACTTAAGGTGATTATGACTCGCGCATCTGCATATTATTTAACTTCGGTTTTCGGGATACTGAACAAACATTTACCGTCAATATACCGACACGTTACATATTACTATTGTTATTAGTTTATTACAAATATTATTATAACCGGTAACAAAAATGGTTGTAACAATTGAGCTCTAGAATTTGATCAACACCCGGGGAACGGTTGAACGATTATTATTGTACTGGTTCTGAATTGTCAGCCGAACACCAGTGAAATCCATTGAAAAAAAGACGATCCCGAGTATATGATACGAACCATCTGAGCGCCATAATTAGGGTCGATACTTCGGGGAAGGGAGCGATTTGAGCCTTGCATACATTTTTATACCAACATATTCGTGGAAGGCTTTATCCTTTATACACACCCTCATTCTATATTATATACATGTATATCAAAAGTATACTCAGATATATTATAACGTTTTGGTATAACATAAACTCGTAGGTACATGTGGAGCACGGGGAGAAAAGGCCGATACTAATTTGTGGTATAATATAATTATAATATTATACTTTGAAAATTATCTTAATTCTTAATATACACAATAAAAAAAAATAAAATAAGTATTCATAATATTTAAAATTTAAATATTAATATTCCTTATTTTTTCATAGCTATCAGCAATTATAAGAAACAAATCTATTAAAATAATATCCTACCATCACAATAATTCCAAATCTAAAAAATATACCAATCTAAAATAAATACAACATTTTGTACATGTACACTACATATAGTTACCTATAAATGTTGTAAAAATCAAGTCAAAAAATATTTTTTACATTGTAAATTATACAATTTCAAAATCTAATGTACAACGGTAAAATTATCTAAGTCTATAACAACCTTTTAGAATTCTAGGGTGACTATATTAACCATGATTTCCCGAGTCCCTTATAATTAGAGTAACATTGAAAATTATAAAAACTTTATGTTTACATCATAATTTTAAGCTTTAATTCTAATTTTAATAAAAAGATAAAAAAAAAATGGGCAAAACACTTAAATGGGTAACGCTCTTACATAAGGAAATGTGTTAAAAGTTATAATTTGAATGTTTTGAATAATTTAGAATAATTTTATATTCCCGAATTAAAGCAGTTGATTAGTCGGTATACACGAAAAAACAATTGGGGTGCTTATTTTTAGTTTAGGGTTACGTGCGCACCCTCAGTGTCCCTGGCGTAAAGTGGGATTTATGCAACTACAAGGACAAACTCTCTGTGCTTTGTAGTGTTTGCTGATGAATGCATTTAACAGACTACATGACGCATGTGTCCCGGCCCTGGGTTCTAATATTTGATACCGATGGTAAAATGTCAGACGAATTAAATACTATGTATAGTTACTTTTTATAATTTTTTATGTAAAAGTTAAAAAAGATAGGTATATAATTAATTTTAATTAGGTATATACCTAGGTAAATACTTTTATTATTTGTCGAATATTTAAGGAGAACTCATTTAATTTGATAATATAGGTTTACCTACATGACTACACATGTAAAGGAAATGGTAAAATGTTGCGATTTCTAGTAGCAATAAAATTGGCAAGTAAAATGTCTATAAAATGCATCAGACCATCAAGTTTCGATGTTTCCGTGTACAACGCTGCAAACTCGGCATTATTATTATATATATCATTAGGACCGTTACGATTCCAAAGTCTTTAGTCTCGGTCCCCTCCCACAATCTCTCCCCCTACATACAGCGTCAACGATTAGGTTCGGATGGGTATTATAGGCATATAACTATAGATCTAAAATTAGAAAGAGGCAATAGTACAGAAGGAACCACATAAAATTATGACTAACCGAAATTTGATGAAGTTGAAGGGCATCTGATGAATGACATTTTTACATCTAAATTTGTTATAAAATTAATAAAACGTTAAGTCAAACGTACTTGGTAATATTTATCCGTAAGGCTGTAGAATATAATATCATATCAATTTATTTAACACGTTAAAAAGAAAAACCGTAAAGATTATATTATAAGGAACTTTAGCGCAATAGCGATAGGTTTTCTTTGACAGTATTTTCGTCCTGAAAATAAAAAGTATACTACACAATCGTGAACTTGGAACGGTATTACATTATAGTACAACGATGTATTGAAATAAACGTCGAAAACGAAATTTGAAAAAAATCTAAAATAGTAATCTAATGTATTGATATATTATACGACGAATAAGCGCGTGTACGGAATGGTTGTTTTCGTATTTTTTTCCTGTCGTATACACTTAGGAAAAGCTGAAAAGTGGTCAGAAGGCCTAATATATATATATATATACGTATAGTTGATCCTTCTCCTCATCTATTACCTGTTCGTCTAGTTACAATGTTACATCGATGACCGTGGTATACAATATCGTAGTACGACATGATAATTACCAAAGTAACACGGTGTATTATAAATTATATTCATGTTACCATATTATATATTATATACAATCACGATGACCAGCATATATAACCCGTGCGCGTATTACGACACCAAGAACTGTCCGTCGCACTTTTGCCCAAACACGGTAAACCGGATTCAAAGGACCACCGCGGTCATCTTCGTGTTTACATATATAATATACACACACACACACAGGTATAGAATATTGTATTACGCGCACGTAGGTAGAACATACGTTCGGTGGCGTATATAGAAATTGTTTTCACTATGGGCTAATTTTCTTACGAACACAACTGGGGTCATATTAACAAGTACCTTGTACCCAAACAATAAATGAAGAATACCTAATTTTCCGTTACTATACAAGTATTATAGTGCCTACAAATATGGCCAAAAAAAAAAAAAAAGCTTAACAGTTTAAATATGGTGAAACATTTTAAATTTTGTAAGTACTTAAAGTTATATATGTTATATATATATATATATATATATATATATATATTATATCTTAGAACCAAATATGTCAAGAGCTTAGATTTGTATGCCTATAAACTGGTATAACCTAAGAGGAGGACGCCACACCCGCATGTGTTGTATCTGTCTTAAACGTACAAACGTACATCATCGTGTATTTGTTATTGGCTTTAATGTTACAGAGTAAACTTATCTATTATCGATATCAAAGGGAAGAAAATTATCTGTGCCTTCTCGTTGAGTTTTTTACGATATTTTAATTTATAAGCGAACTAGAAGCCTTTTAAAATCGTATTATTTTACATAATCATAACTCAGTTGGACAAATTATAATGTCGTAAAAAACCGACGAGAAGGCACAGGTAACATTCTTCCCTTAGAGTTCGATAATAGGTAAGTTTAATCCAGTATTAAATCTATAACAACACTTGAACTACAAGATGCAAATTTGTTTTCAATCAGGATTATTAATGATATAAATAAAAATTAAAAACATTACTCGAAAGACCTAAAATCTTTTCACCTGAAATTTCACCATGGTCCAGATGCCCCCCCCCCCTTATATACTGCACTGCATACACTAAATTATAGGTATATATATATATATATATATATTTACCTGCCCGGTGCACCTGCACTGTACACGTCATCTATTTTATCATCGTATTTCTCGTACTGTGCAGCGCACGATTTCGTATATGTACCTATATACTGTATGCGTTCGCATATAATATAAAAATATATACATAAAATACATATTTATGTATACATAATTCGTACATATATATATATATATATTTATAAACGTGTACCGGCCGTCCACGAAAAAATCGCTAAATCCGTCCTTGTTTGTATATAATATATACCTATCGTCCGCGCCGTCCGTCAGCTACGACGACGTTGAAATGACGCGAAAACTAACGATTAGCGGGCCTTCTGCGGTGATGCAAAAACATATGCGATGCAATGCACGCGGCAGATGACGCGCCACGAACACATGGACCGCCGCAGCCGTTTTCGCCTCCGCCCAAATCGTATGTAGGTACCCGGCTTTTCATCTCTCGTGAACGTTAAACGCGTCGTCCGAAATTCCGGACCATCATATTATTATTATTATTATTATAATTTATATTATTATTATTATTATTATTATTATTATTATTATTATTATTATTGCGCGTATCCGATGTCGTGACGAATATAATATTATAGGTATACGGTATACGCTGGTCTGTCCTCCAACCCCATAAGCGTCATGATTCAAAAACATGTTTTTCATGTACCCGGTACATAATTGCGTCAATTCAAGTTTTCGGAAAAACGTCGATTACCTTCGCCGTGAACATCGCAACAATAAAAACAAAGACTATATACGTCATTATACATAGGCGAATTTAGGTATATAATTTATCTGACTCATTTTGTTTTCGGTATTAAATTGGGAAAATGGACTTTTTCTGACACGGTTCGATTGCGTAAAGCGAGAATTTAGCACATCTCGTTACATGCAATTGTTAATCTATAAATGTTTTTTGATTTTCCACAAACGAAAACAAAATAATTCTAATGGAAAAATTTTAATATTTTTGTACTTCATCGGTGTATATGATGATTATTTACTGTGAAATTAATTTTCAGTTTATATTAAGAACTGACATTTTAGGTAAAGAACTGCACGGTTCACGTAAATGTTACAATAAATGGATAATGTACTATAATAAATTATAAACGCCACTAATGTACACAGAAATCAATCGTCAATCCATTTCGCCCGGCAACGAATTTATTCGTTTCGACTCAACTTAGTATGTTGTTTCTCTGCCTGGGTACAATTTTGACGGATAGACGACTTTTGCTGCAATAAACTATACACGCGTGGGTTTTATTTTAGCAAAACGAGTCTGGCACAAAACGAGTTATAATAGTTATATATAATATTATCACGCGCAGTACTTAAAATTCAATATTTGTATGGTGACCAAAAAAAAAAATTACGATATGTAAATTTTAAAAGATTATAACGACGTTAGTTATTTCCATCGCCTTCGAAGAGGAATAATAATAACTACCTATACATAAAGAAAATTTTAAAAATAAAAATCAACGAGCGTTTCATAATTTAGTACATTAACAGTGTTAAAAAAAAAAAACAATAGAGTTTTAATCATCATAAAAATTGCAGTGTTAAACATTAATAACTTGTTAAATATCACCGTGTAAGCACAATCGGCAATTCTTCCAATATGTTCACTGGCATAGTATACAATATATCCATTAGCATAAAAAAAACCCATAATAAGAGAACCAAAAAAAAAAAAAAAATCATCAAAACCAATTTTTATATATGTACTCGTATATTCAATACATCATTCAATATTAATAATGAAAAATTTTGGCGTCTTGTAAAGCTTAAGTTTTTGAATTTTTTACTTTCACGAAATATATAAATATAAAATATATGTAAAGTTAAAACTCGTTCAATTCTTTAAACAGAGCGAAGATAATACGTTTTTCATAAATAATATTTCGTCTAACGTTTTACTGTAAATATTTCGATATACCGAATTACCGACAGATTAGTATAATGTGTATTGTAACCTACCTATCATATAGGTTATATAACCTTTATTTGCTATGTATGTAAACATCTGTCTTTTTCTAACATTGCAGGAAAATGTGTTTGAACTACATTTTTGTTGTATACGTCCCTACAATACTTAAAATCGAAAGTTTTTATACAATGCCATGTTCAAATTCAAATAACTACGTGCATATATATACTATAGGTATACCTATATATACAAACAACTAGTTTTATTCCGAATAAAAATTAAAACGTAGTTATTTTTTAAATAAAAATTACGATTTCCAAGTAAAAACTAAGTATATGTATATAGTACACGCACATGAATAGCATAAAAAAATATTTTGTACAAAATAAGTTAAGTGGACCTAATAAAGTAATTTAATGTTTTTCTAAGTTTATATGCCAGAGGGATAACAAAGTGGTCTATATCGAATTTCAGTGGTCGATGTCACTAAAAAACACTTTCAAAGTATCACTATCATCCTTCTCATTAAAAGTATTTAATTTTTATAAATTTATTTTATTTTATTTTATTTTTTGTCGTTCTGCAAGTTAAAAATAAAATAGATAACTCAAATTTAGTTAATAAAGGAATTAATAAAAACAATTTTACACTTCTCGGTAAGCTACTATACTGAGTGGTGGGTATTTCAAAAACACGTTGGTGAATTTATAAAAATTGTATACAAAGGGATCTAAGAAAAACTGAAAATATTGTTTGAGAATCACTGGTTTATACTAAGTATAACTATATGTTAAAAATAATATCTTATTTATTATTAGCGCCTAGCGATTGAATTTGAATTCTTGAATACTGAAAATCCCAAATTTTTGACTTGGCATGTTTTTTCTGAGCGCCACCGAATTTAAGTAAAACAATAGGTATATTTTTAGAAATAAAATGCACATGTAACGATTAGTATGTTTTTATTAATAAGTTATTTTTAGCATATTAATTATCATTCATGAGTATTATATTTATAACGAGACCGTTGACGTTTTTTCTTTATCTTTTAATCTCAAAATTCAAATAGTTTGGCATTATATTATAAACGAAATTCAAAATACAAAGCAGAATATATTTATCATGCTTCAGCAAAAATCAAGGAATAAGGCAAGAGCTATATAATATATACAAATGTAAGTACATCGCGGAAAGTTATACTATCTTAAGTCATAACTAATAATTATCAAAAAAAAAAAAAAAGACACAATCTTTTACGTGCATGATGCCAATCGCCAACTAATTACGATTTACCATAAACACAATAGTAAGTATTTTAGAAAATATTTCTAGAGCATAACTTTATCATTATAATAACATATAATTTGTTATTAAAACAAACATTCGAATGTCCGAAAAGAAGTAAGTATACGTGATAATTTTTTTAATTATTCTTGTAATACACTCGTATTATTAATAATTTATATAAATATATGTATTTATTGTACCGACAAATCAAATAAGAAAACATACAGATAAGAGGCTAAAAAAATTAAGTATACGGTCAGAGGAATTAATTTTATATTGTTCGTTTCGGTGAAATAGTCAAGCGCATATATTAATATATTATGTGTAAAATTGTAAAATATAATAATATGATATTATACTAAGTAAATACACAAAAAGAGCTGCAGCATTGAGCTAATGGTGCTGATTAGACCACGAGTCCACGAATGTATGAATACGCATATATATACATATATATATATATATATATATATATATATATATATATTATACATTTATACTACAATATGTATAGCTCTAAAATGTAGTTGTTTTCAAAAAGATTTTATAGTTTTAAATACACGATTAAAAAAATTACATAAAAAAAATTGAACATTTATTTATACAAATATTATATAGTTCAAAATAATGCGCTACACAATACTAATAAATAAGATTAAATAACTATTGAGAAAAAATGTCACTAAGCCGTTTTACCGTAATATACTCGTTAGTTCTAGCAATCTAAATTTTCTTGTTCTTTAATTAAAATCAGTCTTTAATCATAAATCACATATTAAATACAATTATTTTAAATTCTTATTCTTCTTCTCCATTGTATATTGTGTACCTAATAGTAATAAAAATAAATGTAATATTCTTAAGGTATTTTGTAATGAATGGGAAATTTTTTTTTTATGACATTTAAAGTTTATAGAGAAGCGTATTTTGATAGAGTTTACGGAACGTTTGTCCACATTATAATAAACGGAAAAAATCCGAGTCGAAGAAGTAATTGCAAAATATATATGTATTATATACGTTAGTTGAAATAGTTGATGAAATGAAGTAAAAAATCATTCTTCGCTATCGTTATTAACGGTGATGGTGTCGGTGTGCAGTGCTGCAGAAATCAGTACGTATATACGTGTACATGCACTATATAGAGACGACGAAATGATGACAAAGCTCGCTGCACTCGAGAAAATACCACCGAGTGAAACATAATAGTATAATAATAATAATAATAATAATAATAATAATAATAATATAACTGTGCGTAAACCGTATACTTTATATACATATATATGAACATACACGTATATGTATACGTGGGGAATATAATAAGTCTAATATATATATATATACATATTACGGTCTATTGTTTGTCCTCAGAAGAAATTATGATGATCATTGTCACTCAAAGAGAAAAAAAAACCGTACGCATACACCTATATATAGACGTACATGTTTTATATACGAAAATAAAAAATACATATTATACTACTGAGGGACGCTGCTCGTGAAGTGGTTCGACCTGCACGAGGCAGCCTGCAGAGCTGTCGCTTTTTTCCTCGTTTCTTTTGTCGTCCTGACCAAATGACCGACGTACATTACCAGTATAATAATATATGTTATGCCGTGAAACCGTCTAATTGCTCGACCGCCAACGCCGCGCGCATTCGCTACCAATATAATATTATTATAATATAACCGCGGTTGCAAAGAGCGCGTGCGCGATGCAAAACAAACGTCTTCGCGGGGACGCGAAAACCGAAAAAACGGGACACCACGACGAAAAGGATACGTTTGAAAAATAAAACATTACATATAGATGATAACAATAATAATAATAATAATAATAATAATAATATTAACGGTAATAATATCTTCACGGTGTGTATGTATTATCATCATTGTTGTCCCCCGTACCCCAAAACAATGTATTGCTAAACACACTCGCGCGGTGCATCATTAATTATTTCACAATGGCCCGCGCGTTTAAGAAGTGTTTTATTATTATAATTTTTTTTTCTTTCATTTTTTTTCCCCCCGCCGTCTTTCTTTCCACGGCCCGAGAGTGTGCTCCTCCGCGACGCGCGCCCCCGGGCCGTTACGTGTATATTATACACACGCGATACCCCCCCGGACATTTATTCATAGATAAATCACACACAAACGAACCCGAGATTTTGACAACTCGACAGAATAATAAATCGCTGAAAAGTGCCCCCCCCACTCCACCCCCTGCCACCACAGCCGCCGAATAATTAGTCGAACGGGAGTGGTGCACAAGTGATGGTAAAGAACCGTGCACGTACACGTACACGCGTGTGCGCACACGTAGAATAAAATATAATAATAAACGTGCACGGGCACTGCACACACGTTCGCGCTCGTCACGGCCGGTAACAACAGTGTGTGCAGCACGCAGTTCAGCAGTGTAAGGTCCTCCGCCCGGTGCATACGGGCTGCGCGCGCGAATAAAGCCGGCTGGCGATGACGACATAAACGCCGGGCGATTGACGGGAGGTTTTGCATTTCGGGTACGATAAACGTTATCTCGAGTGCTGCACATTAGAAAATATTATCGTACGCGCGGGGTGTAGAGACGTTATTGCAACACGCGCGCATATAATTAAATAATAATATATGATTATTATTATTATTATTATTTATAACAGTATACCTACGCGCATATATATATATATATAATATGTACACTATTTAATATATATATATACGGACACAACCTGCAACGCCGCCGTGGAATTTTTACGTACACGTAGGTACATTATAATAATAGGTGCACCACGCCACGTATAATATATTGTTATATATATATATATATATATATATATATATATATATATGTACGGTGCGCAAAAGTTAATCAAGGTTAAAACCTATATTATATTGTACTATTATATATATATATATATATACACCGTATGCACGCGACCTCGGCTGCTGCAGCGTGTTTGTATATTGTACACATGCTATTATATGTGCACACATCGGCCGACAATGAAATGAGTCCCGAGCGACACACAGGAGTGGAGGAAAAAAAATTGCAAATCTCCCGAGGTACGCTAGGCTGTAATTAATGGTGTGGTATACATTACAACGAGCGGGCACTGTGTATATAGTATACAATAAATACATCTATATACCTACACTGCAGCACACACACGTATACTATTCCTGCGGTGTACATAGGTAGATAGGTAGGTAGGTAGGTAGGTAGTAAGGTATCTATATATTTTATACTCTATAATACTCTGTACTCGTGGGAGGGGGGCTTATTCGGTGCACTGAAACTAGTTCTAAACGTTTTCGGTTGGTGCCAGAATAAATTATAGCAATTTCTTCTTTTTACTCCGTTTTCCGGAGACGAAAAAAAAAATAAATAAATAAAAATAAAATAATAATCGCGCGTCAACGGCTATTTCGTAATTGGTAACCGCATCAAATTCAAACCATCCCCGCCCACTCATACTACCATCTACAATATTAGTACTTACGATAATGCAGCTACAGTGTTTTTCGTTCCGGTGTCCCGAAAAGATCAAGATAAAAAAAAAAAATTACCAAAATCCGATGAAGCAAACTGTACGAAACACGCAAATAAATCGGAACGCAGAAATAGTCCACGTACACAGAAATATTATTGTAGTGTGGGGGCCGTGAGGAGGAAGTGGAGGAGGGTTTTTATAATTTATCGGATAATTGTGCGTATACGCACGTGTTTTTCTATAACGGATTTTTTGTTACCCTACTCGACTACGCTGTGCCGCCCGTTCTAAATTTTAACACTACTTATATATATACGTATAAACCAGCTGACGACGACATACTATTTTCAATTGAGAATATTGTTCGCATATGCCATATACATATTTTAAAATACTACAAATAAAAACCATATTCATAACGAAGGGTTCTGTTTTGAAGTACGATTTTATACGTCGAGAACAATGCTGCTTATACGAGAATATGATGTTTTGGACTCACCAAAGGATTATGAAAAATAACTAGGTTCTTTGAGAACATTTCGGTTGACAGAGATGAGAATTTCAAATTGCGGTGAACCGTCGGAGGGGAGATGTTTTTCGAAATAATGATGTTGATTGATTAGTTTTGAGAAGACTTGATCGAAAGACACTTGAACGAATAATAATGATATTGTATACTTTTATAATAATAATTTATATGTTCCTAAGCAATTTCGGGAAAAAGTACAGCTGCACACATCCATGATTAAACAGCATCATAAAAGTTGTTTAATGTTTTAGGATTAACACGACTTATGTAAATGGATTTTACAATAGATCAGTGTAAACTGTAATTGGAATATAAATTTTCATATTTCACGGATGACTAAGAAGCAGAAAATATAGAAAATATAAAAGTTGCCCAATTTGGAAGGTTTTTTTTTTTGTAAGGGGATGATTTGTTTTTTGGCATTGATGAGCGTTTTATGAGCCAAATCTTATCAGACAGTTTATATAATGTATAAAGAAAATGTCAAGTAAAAATAACCAATGAAAAAAAAAACATACTGAAAATATAAATTTATTATGTGACTGGCAGGTTATATTTTATTAAAATTCTCTTTATTTTTTGATAAGAAATATAAAATCAAAAAATAAATAATTAATCATCATCAAACATATACTACGATCAAGTTGAAAAAATAAGATATAAACCATGGTATTTATAAACCACAATTTTAAGTTACTTGATTTATAAAATATTTTTCAACGGTTTAATACAAACCCCTTGAAAAAGTGTTAAATTAAAGCCATATTGGAAAAATATTTATATTAAGTAAAATATATACAATGAATATTATAAGTTCTAACTTCTAACATAACAATTCAGATACTCAAATGCTTTCCATTAATAAAACAATTATTCTAAATTTAGTTTGCAAGAGCTCAGGTAATTAATTGGGTATATTGAGAAATCTATAGGTTATTTGTCTATATGTCACTAGATAAACACAAATAATATAATAGAAAGAACAAAGTTTTGTTGTTAAATTCTCAAATGGTCACCTACCAAGGAACTAGTAATGCCAGACACGCAGCTTAATCTCAGCGCCAAAAGACGATAGCTAACCATAATTATGTCATGCCATTAATAATAAAATATTTGAAACATACTAAATCAGTAATGCTTTTAATTTCAAGATATTAAGATTAAGGGTTTTGATGGTATACCTGTATGCACTTATGATATTATAATATATTTTTTAGTATATTAATATTCCATACTACGAGTACATGAAATATGTAATGCAAATTCTTGTAATATATTTTATTATTTTATATTTACGCTATAATTATACATTTTCCACCGCGTATGTATATAAAGTAGGCAATAGCCAATAGGTACGTATAATAAATAACATTTTATCACAAAGTAGTTATATGTAAATGTTATTATTATTAATTTTTCATAATTACACTATAATCTTCATTAGATCATCGTATATTATTTTAAACCATATAATATGCGCCTAATATGAAAATTGTTTATATTTTAGTAAAATTAATCGATAGTAATAACATATTATAATACTTAAGTTATCTTACCATAGGCGCAATTAAAGTTTTTGACTTAGAGGGGCTTTTCAAACAACGTTTACTGTATTATGCATATTAAATAATTAATGAAAGATCCAAGAGTAAGTTTTTAGAGGAGCTAGGCCCCTCCGAATTGCGCTTATGTATCTAACTATAATATTTTAGAATAAACAACATACATATCAAAAGAAAAAAACATTTGTAGCTTTTAGTACCTACTAACTGAGGTTACAGTATTTTAATATATTTTTTATTGTTTTAAATTATTTATTTATAATGAATACACTTCTTTCCATAGCTATAATAAATTATATTTGAAGTATTAACCAATCGTAGTAAAATCCTATAAAAAGTACTTTCTCTAAAAATTTTTTAATACATTAAGACTAGAATGCATATTTAATTACATTATTTGGTCACATAAAATTACAACCATGGTGTCTATAAATAATTTCATATATTTGAATGGGAATTTTATAACTTATTTTATTAAAAAACACTTAACGTGAGGGTTTACCCTTATAAAAACCACGACTGCTTTTTTGTTTTTCACATAAAGTACTATAAATTATAATATATAAGTATTAAAGTATAAATAATTTTACATTAGAGTATTACTTTATTTTCAATGTTTTTATATGCGTGAAAAAGAAAAAAGATATTTAGGTACAAGTCGTTACAAATAATTGCATACGAATACATGGCATTATACAGTAGTGATTTATTTTCAATATCTTATCTAAACTACTTATATTAGGTCTTTGAGTCAACATCGTTCGTAAAAACGTAATACTTGTATAAATACAACATAGACAACTTTTTTTCTAATAATGTATGTATATAAAAAATTCAATGTTCATTATTATTTATTAATATTACATTTTATTAATATTAAATAACGGAATTAAAATGAATTATTTGTACTGGTGTAAAGAAAAAACAATTTCAATTGTTACGTAACTTTATTGTACATTATAAAGTAGGTGTTTTCAAATTACATAACAAGTATTTCACCGACAAATAAATTAAATTTAATACATAAATTATTGCTACGTAAAAATAGACGGTTGCAAAAATAGCAATCAAAATTGTAAGACAAGTAGTACCATGTACGATGGATTAGAAATTGTTATTCTATTTGGCAGGGTCCCTTAAATTTATAACTCATACCATTATACCAAGCTCATTGTGTAATTTTTCAGCTATTGTTACAGAAATAAAAAAAATTAACAAAATCGGTATCTTAATTTTAATTTTATTTGATTAACTTCGTATAGAAAATACTCAAAAAATTAACCACGTACAGATACTGTATAATTATTATATTATATAGATTAAAACATCGTAAATATAGAACAAACTTACTATGGGGTTATATTATAACTGTTATAAAGATAAAAATATAATTAGTTCTAAAAATATGTAAGTAAATATTTTTCAATTTAATCAAGCTAGAAAATTACTTGGGACCTTATTGTTAATTATGTTAATTTATTATATTTTATGTTACTACATCTAACTATGTGTTTTACAAATTTTAAAATTGCAAAATTGTATAAGAGAAAAAAAAATTACCTATGAGTTATTACTTATTACTATAATAACACACTTATATATGAATACTGAATAGGTAATTGTTATTAGATATATCTATTCCCTAGTAAAACCCAATTATTTTTATAAATTGTCTTCTGTGTTTTAATTATTATAATTATTGCGCAATGACTACGTGTAACCCATAAAAAACGCACACCATTTACTTGTCTGAAATTCTTTTTAACGCATTTTAAAATGATCTAATTCAACGTGAAAATGTATAATATCAATAAGATCAATATAGTCAATTATTATTATTGGGATTGTTGATTTTAGATTTTTCTATAATCAAATTTTCGTTTCACTTCCATAGTTTCACCACTCGGGAGGAAAAATATAATGTCATAAAGGGACTGGAATACTGGATAAATGATTTAAGACCAAAATAACAAAATATTATAATAGAATATATAGGTCTTTAACATAAGTAATGTTATCATTTTAATCAATATATGTATCTTGTATGCAAATCAATAAACCGAACTATTATAATATAAGTATACAAATAGAGAAGATAAATCATAGTCGAACGAAGAACTGCATAATCCGTGCACTTTATACACACGCTATATATCAGTGGCGTATTTGAGAGTTCATGTCGGGAGGGGCGAATTTAAAAAGAGTTTACCCAACTACTCACACAAACTTACCAAGACATAATGAATTTTATATTGCACATGTATAACCTATAAAGTAATAAGTTAAACAAATATGATAAAAAAAAGCAACATATTTATAAAACAAAATCTATATTTCTATTTTTTGTATTAGCAAATCTATTTATAACATCATCTATTGATATAGTTATAGTATGATGTATATTTAGCAAAGCCAAACCAGTTAAGCGTTCTTGCCCCATTTTAGATCTTAACCATGTTTTCAATCTAACAAAAAGAGCAACAAAAGTAAGCAAAGAGAAGAATTATAAGTTTTTTTTTAATGCAATTTAAGAAAAAGAACTAATTCTAATTACACCGGAGACTAAATGATCCATGGGGATCTAGTATTCCAGTGATATACATAACGTAGTGTGCATGACGACATATGTACCACAAAAAAAAATGTATGTACATTTTTACCACAGTTATCTAGATAATCGTGATTTTTACCAATTTGTTATCATCGACACAGTTTTTCGGAATTTTTGTTTTTAAATGAAATACTCAAATACCCTATACCCATTAGTTATATAAAATTTTTCTGGTCTAAAAATTTTCGGGGGTGGGGAGTGATGGGGGCAATCGCCCCCCCCTCAAATACGCCACTGCTATATATCATGTTTATGTCATAATTTTTACTACAGAAATAATAATTGTTTATACCTTTAACAGGTGTAATGTATATAAACAGTAAATCAATACTTATATATTATCTTTATTATTTATTATTACAATCAAACATTCAAAATTAAAACAAATGGAAAAATGTATTATAAATCTACGACAACTTTATTGTTCCAATATGATTATTTTCACGTCCAACAAAAAAATTAATGCAGAAACAGATTTTTGAAATTAATAAAATAAAGTTTATACTAGAAATTTATGAATAGTGTAAACAATGCATAGTTATCTCATTATGAGTACAAAATTATCATTATTTGCATCAAGAAAGAAATTTAGCTGATTCGTGCAAATTTGATGATTTCTTGAGATTAGGTTCAGAGTTCAAAAGTTTCATTTGATATAAATTAACGTATTATGAAGTATAGATGTGACAAGACGTTAGAATAGAACAATATCGTAAAGATAAAAAAATAAAATGATGAAAACTAGTGTTAAAAATATCTAATAAAATAATAATGTTCAAATATATATAAAAGCTGATCAAAAATATCATATACATATTATAAATTATTATAAATAATGTTAAGTCAATAAATTAAATATTATATTGAAGTAGGCAATCATCAACATTAAATGCAAATAACACTAGTTTCAAAAACCTGAAATTTGACAACACACATGATTATATGAACAAACAAGTAATATAACAACAATTTCATGTATTTTTTTTTTCATTATTAATAAGTATATAACAATTGAATGTTACGTTTTTCAAATAATTAATTTTTTTGTGGAACGTCGAGTACTATTATGAATAATACAATACAAAAGTAGTGTTATTATTTACCTAACCTAACCATGCTTTATAATTAAATTGATCAACTCGGATATACGCGAAACGTGAAAATTATCATTACTCGTGAGTCATGCTTCATGTTGTATAATATATAATGTTAAATATTATTAACATTATAATCGTGTACAATGAAAACACCACCACGGTTTCTACAGTTATTAAAATTATTATTCTTAAACAACTTAAATGAATACTACAATATTGCAAATCAAATGCAGCTTCAATCATTTTATATACATTTACTCACTATAGAATTATAAATATATATAATTAGAAGTAATGAATAAAATTATATACATACATTAAGCATATATTTTTCAGACCACAGATTTCTGACGTTTGTCAGTGAAACGGATTCTACATTAGAAAACTTGTAGTTATACGTATATACTTATATACATAGTTGTCTTTAAAATGCATGTATATCCGCATATACACGTACAGTGAATTTCACCAGAGGCGTAACTATAGTTAATCCAATCTCGGAAGGGGTTTATAATTGTATGCTACCCTCTCACTCCATCACATCATTGAGAATATATACTTTTTAACCATCTGATGAACCCCTTTGGATGAATAAATTTAATTAAACTGGTTTTTTAAAAGAAATATAAAATTTTTATGGTAATAGAACATGGTAAAAAAATGTATATGTCTTAAGTTTAAATTAATTTAAATATTAGTAAATTAAACTTAAAATTAGTAATGTTTATAACGATTAGAAGTTTATAAGACAATGATAAATTTTAATGTATACCATTCACATTTCTCTAAGTAGTATTTTTGATAAGAGCCATTAAAGAATAAACATAATTAAAAATGTATCAACAGTTATATATAAACAGTCGAAGAACTCTGATTTCAAAAACGTTTACGTCATGTTCTATAAATCATACAAATTTGTACACTTATTATTTATATTATTTATTATATTTATAACATAATTTATAATTTATAAAAAGGAATAATTATTATTAAAGCACTGCAGGTAGAATCTACTGCGATTGTAAATAATAATGACACTTTTAATTGTGCTAGGTAGGTATTGAATTTTTACACGTAGCAAAATCGTATACGTTTACGACAATACGGATTAGGAAATATTTATAAGTTGTATTAGTAATTTATAAGGTTGATGATAGTCAACCCAAACTGCCTAGGACAATGTGTGAAAAAAATAACAGTGACAAATATTTCGGCGAGGGTTCACTTATAGTTACCCCTTCGGACAGAAAAACGATGCTATACCATTGATCAGCGCATTGTATTTATATATCAATGACTTGTGTGAAGTTTCAAATACCTATGTATATATATTATTATACCGTCAGTCTTGGTAATTTCCGAACTTTTATCGCAAAAGACCATTTACAAAATATTGATATACGTGGTTTCAAAAACACAATATGGTCCATACGCGGACGAAATATTAACTGTTATAATAAGGATACCGTCGGGATGACGACGTAAACTGCAGTTACCCAAATCAAAATTTGTCATCGATGAGGATTTTTTTTTTTATGTGTCACCGTACAAATTTGTATTATAATATTATGTTTATTTTATGTATTTCATGTTTATATACATAAATAAATAAATAAATACATATATATATATATATACCCAAGAGCTACGTGATAAAAATACGATATACATATATAGGTAGATACACGAAACATTATAATAATAAAATACGACGCGACATAACCTCGACCTTGGTACACTGGCGGAATCACGTCCGTCCGTCTATCCGTGAATGCGCGCACATACGCGTGCACACCGCGGCCAGCGAGCGGACGGGCGCATGTGCTGTGTATAGTCCGTATTATACACGTCGGGCAGGAGTGTACGGCAGCGGGCAGGTGTTGAGCCGAGGAAATTTTTTTTTACGCTTGCAGCGGCATCGCGCGTACCCGTGTACACATTGTGCGTGTGCGTGAGTTTACGACAGCGACAGGGTAGGATGGGGGGGGCGGAGAGGGGGTTACGAACCGAACAGCTCGCGCGCGCGCGCGTGTACCGTATAGTATAAGTGGTACGTAAAACCGGCTCAAAAGGACGGGGGCGGGGAAGAGGGGGGAGAGAGGACGAAGGGGCGACGTTGCCGTCGAGATGGGCAACCGCTGCCGCGTCGGGATGCTGCTGCCGGGCGGCGGCGGCGCCGAATGCACATTGTGAGATTCGCACCGCGGAGGCTCTAGCGGGTCGACGCGTAGCAAGGCTTTATGTTATATGTATTGCACGCATCACGGGGCGGAGACCGGCCCCTGCTTGCACGCTTACCTCCGGAGTAGGGGGGCGGACACACACACACACACACGAAACCAAAGATGGAGAAACACGCTTATATACGCACAAAGATAGCGACAACCGTGTTGGAGGGTCGAGTAATGGGGGGGGGGGTGGAGGAGGGGGTGAGTGCGCGAGAGGGATAGGGTGACCGAGCGAGTCCTTTGTTTGCAGCCGCGGCGACGATCACACGCGGCGTTTTCGGCCGAGGGCGGAATTCCGGCCTATAAGCTGGTATAGGGTAGGTCAATAAAACATGAACGAGGGCGGCGGATAAAGGCACGTGCGTGCGTGCGCGAATGAATATAGGTGTACACCCCCCTGCCATCCATCTGTCCCTCCGCAACAACCGCCGCCGTGGCGCATCCGTCGTCCCACGGCGCGCGCGCGCTCGCGGTTCGCCCGTCCGTCCCGTACGAGCGTCCACATGTACACCACATACACCGCGGGGTCGAAGGGATGCAAACAGCTGTTCGTGGTGGTGGAGGGGTGGGGGGGGGGTTCGCCGCGTGACGTTTCGCCTTTGTGTCGGCCGTTCATCGTTTACCCCGCTGCACACGACCCACCCTCTATTCGACGCCGCCCCGCACGTACGCGGACGACACAAAGCGGTGGTGGCGATACGTGCGCGACACATACGACGGCATTCGACGCATACGCCGCGGCTCTACGAACAATGAATCGCGTACACGGATTATGAAACGACTTAATCCCGCTGTCATAATTTTCGGAAAACTTTTTATAAAAAAAAAAAAAAACAACAATTTTCACAATACAAATTCAAGCTGTATATTTTTAACTTTTGCAAACGCATCAATTATAATACATATTATAATCTTTTTGATTAAAAAGGCCCATTTCATTATTAATATTAATATTTAATGCTGTTATAACCTATCTTCTGGCATTCTCGTGCGACGCCAAGTTTGATTTTATTTTGTTTTTAACAATAAACAATCTTTTTTAGAAAAAATACGAGCTTGGGAGGGGGCAAAGGCTCCAAGGCCCCCCTGCTACGTTATTATTATTATTATTATTATTACAATAAAATAATATTATTCAACAATGTAACTACGCGTTTGTGTAGACGATATAGGTACCTACGACGAGGATCGCGATAGTTCAGTTCCCGGTGCCCTCTCCGGAGACGGCGGTGCTGCATTCTCGACATTTTTATGGGATAAAAATTCGTTCCTATGCCCTTTCGTAGGTACATACAGCCTGCTGTGACGGAAAACCGCTCAACGCGACGCGTTTTAAATTATGCAACCAACTATAATTACGTTTCAGCGGCCAGGAAGAGCATTTGGGAAATTATATGGATTTCCCTTATTCTATTCGCTGAAATTAGAGGTTGCCAGCCTTTTTTTGACTCACGGCACCCTTAGTTTTTTATACAAATCCGGAGCCACCTTTTATCAATACTATAAAGCCTATATACTCATTGGTAATATATGTATTTATATTTATAGCAATCAGTGGTTTTATAATTAAAATCGATCGCAGTAGGCATTACTATAAATTATATGGAATACAATAGGTTTTATATTATAGTCTGTGTTATTGCTTAAAACGTTTTTTCTTAAAAAATATATATTAAATAATTTCACGGCATCCCCAATTTAAGTTCGTGGCACTCTAGAGTGCATATACATCACAGCAGTTTTGATCATGTGTATTTTTACGATTCCCAACTGTATTGTATAATATTACATTACACAACTTCGAGTTAAAACGATGGTTGCGGATGGTGCTCGTAAAAGAAAAAGAGAAAAACTACCGAAATGTATAGCCCTCATTACGTTTAAATTAGATACTAGAGGGTGTATACCTATCCTTTTTTATTATAATATAAATACAAAGACATATTATTCATTTTTTGATGCTTTATCTCGTCGCACCGATGAATACACTTATACGTACTTTTTATTTAAGTGTAATTGGAATTATTATTGTTTTTCATGTAGTTGTATGCTGTATCAACATAAAAGTCTATACAAATGAACAATTAACAATACAATATCCCATCAAATAAAGTGAGTAAACATGTAAGAATTAAAAACAAGAGAAATGATAATAATAATTGCACATAATTTATTCTCATGAATAATAATAGGTACCAGAAAATATAAACACAAACGTGTTAAAATGAAAAACAATTTTAATTTAAATATATATATATATATATATATATATAAGTTTAAATTGTATAAAACACGTTAGTAGCTATTAGTCACTATTGTTAAACATTTCATAAACACTATAATATTTTAATTTCAAATTTAAATTAGGCTATTCTAATAAAAGTTATATTTATGTTTAATTGCTTTTATATATTTCATTTGAATATTGTCAATACGAAACGAACGCTTTCTACCCTGTCATTCAGATTAAGTAACAGCAACCATATAATATAACCATAATATATACAATATTCCTACATATTATTCATTGTTGAACTATTAAAATCATTATGGATAGGTACGAGCTAAATAATGGTTTACAAATTATATGCTAAAATATATAAGTATGCTCACGTTAAAACGTTAAGTCCCTAAGAAAGCCGAGATATTTGGTATTTATTTTTATTAATTTGATGAATTTAAAAAGTTCTAAACATATGCTAACCTTATACCGTTTAATACGCTTTTATTCGTATTATTTTGAATATTTTTCAAATAAAAGTTCAAAGTAATTCAAATACCTACACCCCTCGAGAATAATTTAAGTTTTTTATTCTTTCAGGGTACAGTTAAAAGAAAATGACAAACAATATAAGGTACCGGAAATCTTTTACGGTTAAGTTTATATGCCAGATATTTACATTTTTAACCACTGGAGCTTTTTATACATTATACATATATATATACATACAATATCCGAAGTGTTGACAAGATTAGTGTTTGTAAAAATATCACTCTTCAAACATTTATTTGAAGATATCGAGGACTAATCAGTGCCGTTTTATTTCCGAAAGGATAAACAGATAGATTGCTGAACAATTTTGATAACAGAAAAAAAAATGTTTGGTTTGAAAACAGTAGGCACTTTACATACGAGCACAGGTTTTGTACTTCTATATTATAAACATCAATCAATTGAATTTGCTTAATTACCATACATAATTATCGGAGGCAAAGCCAGATGTACTTCATAATTTATTTTTATTACTCATTAAGTAGAAACTTTAAACTAATTCTTATTTCTTCAAACAATAGCGACAATGCCTGAACGGTCGATGCTCGAAATAAATTGCCACAGCTTTAACCAAACGTCCCGTGAAGATTTATACATGCCTTCGTCTAAACTGGACCACGCTGAATTCGTTGCGATTTCCGTTAATCCTGTGGCTAATCGTAATTTATGCGAGAACTTAAACGAAATTCAAAAGGAATAGTCATGGAATCAATAGCTATTGTATTGGACGGTCGACGTTTTTTGTTTTCCTAGTTAACCGTACAAGATGTCTGCATAGTACATAGTCGACAAGATGACCTTTACGCCAAATAAAACCACAATTTTTTTGTAGTTTTTTTGTTTTTTAGAAAATTCGAGTAAATTCAAGGACGATCAAATTGAAGCAACAACATTTATTATTAGCAATTAAATAATCAATCCAAACGTATTGTTATACGAAATCATATATATATATACTTCAAAAAAGTTCTCACAATAAAATTGAATATTTTTTTAAGCCAGCTGTTGCTTATATAAAATAGGTAAATAATCGAACACAACGCTTCAAAAATATACTGTGAATAATAGATCTGCATAGGATTTGAACCAGCTCTTATTTTGTCTTATACTTCAAAATTATTATAATAATTAATAACGGTTTTTTATTTAATCCAACGCGTTTATTTTCTAATGTATCTCACGACGACTTGTAACCAAGTGCGGATATATGGGGAGGGCTAAGGGGGCTGAAGCCCCCCCCCTTAGACTAGGACTTCGGTACTTAAAATATTTCAAAAAATAAGAAAGACTTCGTACAAAATATTAGAGAAAATTCTATATCCAAATTTGAAACATATTTTAAAAATACTTCTGATATGTCAGCTCTTGTTGGTGAGGAAATCAGAATACCTCGTTTATGTGGACGTCAAACAACATGATGTTATATTCAAACAGCTGATCCAATAGAATGGTATAGGATAACTATTTTTTTACCTTTTATTGATCATTTGATTTCCGAACTAAAATTAAAGGCTCAATGAAAAGTTAAGTGAAGTAATGCCTTTAGAAGGATTGATTCCTAGACATATTGATAAATATGATGAATCAAATAATATTAAAGTTGCGATGATATATAGTGAAGATTGGTCAAGTCAAAAATTGGATATACAATCAGAAATATCAATCTGGAAGAATAAGTGGCGCAATATTCAAATTATGAAACCCAATACGGTGATCGAAACATTAAAACACTGTGATGAATTTTTTCCTATCATAAAACATTATTACATTTATTTGCTATCACACCAGTTACCACACAGCTAGTGCAGAAAGAAGTTTCTCTTCATTAAGACACCTAAAAAATTATTTGAGGTCAACCATGGGACAGGAGCGTTTAAACGGCAGTTTTAAACATTCATAAAAATATACCTATAATTAATATTGATAAAGTGATTAATATTATTTTCAAGATCATCTAGAAGAATAAAAACGGAAAATTGGTCAATTTAATTTGTTATGTTTATTAAAGTTTGATATTAAAATAATTATTATTAAATCATCTCTTATAATAAGCATATATAATGAATAAAAACTTTAAATTAAATGACCATGCTTTTATATACTTTAAGAACATTTTTTTGTTTAGCCCCCCACCCCCTTTTTTCATTTCTAGATCCGCGTCTGCTTGTAACAATGTAACACTTTTACACATTGAAGTACACGGATTTGCGTGCGATTTGGCAACGTCTCACCATTAGCAATGTGTCAATCAAAAATTATGTTTCGGTTCTGGTTCGCGTACGCTGTTGCCAACTATTCCGAAGACATATTACTATTACTATTATTATTATTCTAAGCTGATAGTTAATAGTTATTGACCGAATTTTAAGGCCAAAACTCGTGGCATGAACCCAAGATTTCTTTCACTTTTCCTACCGTTGGATTTTCTGACGTTGTCAAGAGATCCATCGGTACATTCCTATTTTCTTGTCATTTTCAATTTAAACAAGTAAGTTATTTTCGAGTGTGTGTATGCAGATAGCAGTTTGACAGCCAAAAACCAGAAAAATGATTTTTATACTCTCTGCTGTTCATGTGGATTAATATGAAATTTATTTAGGCAACAGTTTTTTAAAAACGAAAGGCCAAACGTAGTTCAACAGTAAAACATAGAACCATATAAGAAGCCAGTTTTTATTTTAATACAATTAATTTGTTAATCAACGTAGGTAGAAAAAAACGTTACAAAAAATTAAACAAATTATACAAACTGAAACAAATAAAAATCTTAATTTTTTAATTGAAAATCAGATGAATTAATATGGTTCTCGATTTATAAATAATTCCCATTACCTATATATTTTATAAACTGTAGCACAATTATAATTATTATTATACCATACCATTCATTATACTATTTATTGTAATATAATATTGATAAGAAAAATGATTAATGGTGAGTATTAATTGTTCAGGATCATATAATATTAAGATTTAAGACTCAAGAGTTTCTACAATATGTCAATTAATTTATATGGTGATACAATTATAATAATAATAATAATAATAATAATAATAATAATAATAATAATAATAATAATAATAATAATAATAAACCTCTTTGTTAATTATGTAGGTACACCATAATGAAGTAGTACACACAAATCAATAAATTCGTAAATATTATACTACATTAATTAAAATACAGTGGTTGGAGTAGATATTAGAATACTTTATAAAAATTGAAAAATGATAGAATTTATATGATTAAATATTTATATGTATTTGTATGTTGTAATATTAACAAAAAATCTAATACGTTTTATAATCTATTGCAGCGCTTCAATTGTTTACTTTGATCTTTCATCGGTGTTTTACTTAGCCCCCATACACATTTGAACACCTATTTTTTTTTCTTACTATTTACAAAAAAAATTTTATTTAAAATTTAAACTTAAAAGTAAATATAATAATAATGTAAGCAGTTTAAAATAGATCAAGCTCCATTTTTTTTCATCATTATTTTTTTTATTCACATGCCCCCTGAGATCATTTTGCGTATACTCTAGGTATTGAGAAATGCCAATTTAGGGAATCAAAGTTACAGATCAATACAGGATACAGCTTTATAGATTTATTTTATATCCTTAGAAAATGGTTAAATTGATGATAACATTGTAACTGCAACCAGAATAAGTTTTCTAATACTCAAATTTTTAATAATATTCATAGTCATAATAGTAGATCTAACTGATGATTAAAAATTAAAATTACTCAATATATTTGTTTGTAAAATGTCTTTTAAAATAGTATTATATTTTAGTAGTTTTTATTTAAAATGTATTACATTTAATAAAATCCAATAAAACTGTCCTATAGTTTTGATAATAGTAGTATTTCAAAAACCTAATATAAGCATTTATATTTTATATCAGTTATAAACTATGATAATATGAAAGTTAACTGGATACAAAAATAATGAATTAAATAATTTGAATGGGAAATTAAACAATTATGTGATATAACTTATACATTTAATTTGATTAAGATTATTCAATTTAACTCAATTAGTGTATTTCAAAACCATAAAAATAGATAAATATCTTCACTATATTATGTACATCATAGCCCCTTGCCAAATCTCGTCATGCAGATATTACATATACATACATTTTATTTTATTTTTCATTTAAAATCTCATTATTTAAACGACATTGAGAAACATCAACGTCAGTTACAGTTGGATAGTTATTCACAATAAAATGACAGGTCCCTAACTAGACTCAAAATTAAATTAATGATAGTTTGAAAATAAAATAAAATGTCTGTAATGAAATTAATTTTGCATTATTTAATCATTACAATAATTATATTGATAAATTTTCTTACCGATTTATTGATGCGAAAGCAGCCATTATCAGTTTTTTTAATAAATGTTTGTATGTTTTGATGCTGTAAAATTACAAATCAAATTTAATTCATAGACTATACAGTTATTATTATGCAATTTGAGAATGTTAGTAATTCACTAAAGAATTCAGTACACTTACATTTGATGAAAGATAAAGTTTCTTATCCTTGAGTAATAAAACTGTTAGGTCCCAAGAGGGCTCTATTTTATTGCACTCATATATCCATACTTGGCCAAAATGTAGTGGATCAATGTCACCATCAAGTACTTTCTGTGAATAATATATAAAAACTATTAGATATTTTTTGTCATACAACTAATACCCGATTTATTTCTTGCTACAGTTTTTTATATTTATTTATATACTTAATAGACCTTAGAAGAAGGCTAAAAGACAAGTGTTTTATTAAAAACTGCCATTAAAAATTAAAATTTTTATTAAATCTGACAAGAAAACAAGATCAACATTTAATTTATTTACTTTCTTATTGACAATATGCTCGGTTTTATAACTATTAAGAATAACTTCTTATTGATTAATTTCAAATTAAGGATTTTATGAAATTTTAATTATAATATTTTGATTTATTTTTAAAAACTTTAATTTTGATAAAAAATATTTCTAAAATGCTAAATAAATTATTATTCACAATAAATAAAACAAACTTTTAACTTTCTATTGGTGGATCTTAAAGAAAATTTACACTATTATGGTTAATTTGTTATAATAAGTTATAATATTAATAATTAATAATTAATAAAATATATAAATACTTATAAAATATTTTATATTTTATATAAAGAATAAGGCTTCAATTACAAAGCCTGTTTTATGGTTAAGGTATATCCCTACATAGTGTGAGAGAATTTATGTAATATTAGTTTTCATTTTTACAGTACATTATGGTATATAGGTAGTTAACAATTTTTATCTAAATTCAGTTGCCCGAATAATTTAAAAATATTGCATTAGTTGAGGTTTTCTTCTGTTCATGTTGGATTGTTGAGAAAGTAGCATATGTAGCTTATTTGAGATAGTCAATAGTGCGCTTTATCTTGTCACCTTCACAATAATCCGATATTGACAGAATAAGACCTTAACCAATACAAAACTGCCAACATTTATTACATTTTTTGGACAAATTAATTTTAGAATATTATAATAAATATATATTTACAATCAATTTCAAATGATCAGGGATAAAGTGATAAAAGATTACTATTAAATTTAGTAACATGACTTAGAACTAAGAACTTAGAAACTTAAAATAAAATACAATTTTAAGTAGTTAGAAATAATAAACCATTTATAAACCAATTAAATAATTTAAAATACAATTATAAAATAGAAAAAAAATATTCATAGTTAAATTAAAATTAAATAGAGTATTTATTTAATTTAATTGTATATTATTAGAGGATAAGTTACAACATAGTTACAAAATAACATTTTTGTCAAATTTTTAGTCCAAGAAATTGTTACTAATTAATAATAGTATTTAAAATAAATAGCAAATTATTTAATCAAAACACATCTAACTTTAAAGTAAGCATATTGGTATTATTTAAAATTAAAATTGCTGAGGATTAAAGAATTAATTACAATGCAAAAGATAAAATCTATAATAAATAATTTAACTTAACCAATTGGTATTTCAAACTTGGCAGACGATCAAATAATTAACATTCTGATTAAGAAAAAAAATGCAATAGGACTGGAATAATAATAATAATAATAATAATAATAAAACTATTGTTGCCATCTATAAGTTTTGGATTGGTTATAAATAGCTATAGTATAATAATAAGTCACATGCTGTGGTAGAACGACCAGCTGCAGTCATTCACAGTGTTGTGGTTTATCATAGCACGGCACTGCTAGCAGTCAGATGGGTGACCACACAACTCACTAAAAAAAACCTACAAAGAAAAACCCATATGGATGGCTACAGTTGCCAAAGTCCTTCTTTAAAGATGGATAAAAAAAAAATATTATTAATAGTTAAAAGAAATTATGTTCAATGTCAAAAAAAATAAATAATATAATTTTATAACAAAAAATCAAATCGTTTATTTTTTTGTATTTATTATTATAATTTATATATTATTTTTGAAGTACGCAAATTAATATTAAAATATAACCAATATAATAAAGTAAATTATTAATTTACTATACATTTGCTATAAAATAAATTTAAGTACACATTATGATAAATTTATGGTGTTCCAAAACTGTCAAACAGTAAGACAAGTATAAGTTTATAATCTATCTCTATTCTGTAAATTTTAACTTCTAATACAATTTTTTTTTTTACTCTTTTGCATTTAAAATAATTTATAATTGTTATTTTCAATGCCAATGTTAATTATATTATCATTGGGTAGGTCAAGGTCAGATTAGAGTATAGTTCCCTCTCTCTCCATAAATGTTTTTTTTTTTTTAATTTAGAACTAAAAATGTGCCAATAGGAAATCTATTACATGGATAAAGTAAAAAGTAATTAATTAAAGATTAAATAATTTAATTTCTCTTGCTTATGAATTGGTAATCAAACTACATACCTATTCCTTTTGAATACAAAGATAATTCAGAACCATAACTTACGGGACCAAAATTAATTTGAGCCGTGCTTGAATAAGAAAAAAAAGAAACAGTTAACAACGAATATAAAAATCAAGTAAAAAATGTTGTTTTCTGGGCAAATTAATGGCTTTAAGGTCTTTATGAAAATGTAAAATAGAAAGTAATTAAAATGGTATTAAAAAAAGAAAAATTTTTCTTCTCCTTTAATTTTAACTCTACTTTTCATCTTTTCATCAGTAAACAAATTTATGATTAAAAATTATTATTTCTAAGATTTTTAAACTTCAGCAAATATAAAAATAAATATAAAATTGTTTTGTGTTATACTTATAATTAATAAAATACAAAAATATATTACTTGTATAACTTTTGTTTCCGTTTTGTGATCAAAATCTAATGATTTGTAGAGAGAGTATTCCTATAAATATATTGATAATCAGAACAAATGAATAAAATATAAATTGAAATGACTATAGTTTACATGACAAGAATAAATTATTAGGTATACAAGTTCCCAAGTAATATGTGTTTTATTCTTTTAATCTAGTTATTTATGGTATGCTACACATAATAAATAGTTATTAAAAAATTTACTTCTGGATGTTTGTACATGTCAAACATTTTGTTGCTTATTCTGAGCTCCAAAATTCTGTTGTTCTCGTGTTCCAAGAGGTGATAACACAACAACACGGATTCGTGGTTTTCCAATGTCCTTTCTAAATACAACAAATCAGCCAATACATATAATATGATTCAAGACGAGCAGCGCAAAGCAAAATTACCTAGCCCTTCATCCTTCCACACCTCTACGATTGTCCAGTCGAAGCAGTCACTGGAAACGTTTTTCGTCAGCTGAGAACATATTTCTTCGGACGATGATCTCGCGGTTACTATAATTGATTGGTATGTACCATCAATATTGTAGACTTTAATCTCTTTCTGAAAACAAATATTTCCTATATTTATACATCAGTAACTATCATAATAACTCACGAGTGTTTTAATCAAAAGGTTTCTGGCTAAGAACGGAAATGTAATGCACGTTAAACCTTAGGATTACAGTTTCAGATGCAGTGCTGTAGTACCTACCTAATGTGTAAGGTGTTAGGTAAGTATGTTGATGTAAATTTGTAATGTAGTTGTTATTGTTGTTGTTATTATGGTGATAGTACAATATGCATTAAATAATATTTTTGTTATTGTGTAGATAACATTGTTTTCAAAAAATTACTCATGGAAGAAGATATAAGACGTTATCCGCGATTTTAATTTTGAATTTATACCATTATGCATAGTGGCAGGAATGGTGAATGTATACCAATCACGAAAACTAGATCTCTAGAACCCTGTAGTGTGCATAACAGTGGTGGTAGATTTACGGGGGGAGAAAGGGACCCCATGGAACCCCCCCCCTAGATGCCGATGTAATATTATTTATATGTATATTGTATTATGCGTATTTAGTTTTATTTAATCTTATCATAATGACAATGATCGACGGACGATGGCTGTAATTGCATATTAAACGGATTGTATTCCATGTTTCCAATTCTCCACGATTACAATTGAATACGTGGTATGCACAGGAAATATATATAGGTAATTTTTCAGGACCTCCTCCCCCCCAAGAAAATGTTTAAAATCCGCCACTTGTCTACGGTACCAATAATTGTTATTAACAATTGTACATACTAAATGCCCCCCCCCCCCCACAAATCAGTAACCGTTTCTCCGTCACTTAATCGCTGTTCAGGTAACAATGTATTGCCAAAAATACCGAGCGGCATTGCGGAATTTAAAGTTTACTATTACTATTTTCTAATTAGAAAAAAAAGTTCTGTCCGATATCTTACCGTCGTACGAAGTTCCAATTGGATGCCCGAATGGTTTTCGCTTTCTAATCTTCGGTAAGGCGACGACGACGTCATGTCACCATATTTAGAAATGATTTTCTTAATCAACGACCAAAGCCTGTAAATCGAAAAATTCTCATGTATAGAATATGAATATCAACACACCGCGGTGTCACAGAGGGTAGGGATTGATTAGACGATTAGAGGAGGGTACTCAAACATGCGTTTTTGATCACTTATTTTTATTATTGATTTAAGTATAATATTTTTGTGGTGGGCTATTCGGAATAACTATCTATTCAGTAAAATTTATTGTTGTAAACGAAAATCGAAAAAATGCCCAACAAAAGTAATGTTTCGATTTATTCTACCATTATTATGACCTGTATGTTAAAGCGTAAATGACTAAATTGCTATAGGTTTAAAAATATTTTATATTAGGTGCATGCGTTTTCATTGTTGAGGGCGAGTAAAAAAAAAAAATTACTTTTGTGATCCCCAGTCACTACAGAAACAAACCCAATTTAAAGTAGATATACCACCAAATATTTTTTCGTAGAATTGGAAATTACAAAAAAAAAAGAATCAAACATATTTTTACTAAATAAAACTATATTCTTGATATTTTTTTAAGTTTTTAGACAATATGATACATGACAGGTTTAGTGATTTCTTTATTTTACGGCATACCAGTATTTTTTAACTTGTCCTAAAAATAAATTAGATAACAATGTATACAGGTATGAACAGATGAATAAATCATACTTTTAATACATTTATAATAATTCAAAATTCATAAGTTTATAAATTATATATTTAAATTTTTCGCTTACAAACAAGGCCTAATATAGGAGAAAATAAACATTTTAATTTTAAATTTCTGATTTGCGTTTTACTATACCTATGTTGAAATATTATAAGACAAAATTGTTATGGGTATAATATCTTTTATGTCACCTTTACATTTCATAGATGCATTAAACATTGCAGTCGCAGCGCAATGGATACTATTAGCGTAAGGTACTTACAATATTCACTAAGGTAAGGCTGAAAATTTTTTTCTCAAATTTGTGACAAGTACATATTATGATTTATTAATTTATTATTAATGGTAAACTGGTTAACAGGTTTATACTGCAAGGGTATAGATGATGGTTGCAATTCCCAATACTGTAAATTAATATACTTGTTTAATTTTATGCCGAGAATATTTCGTATGAACTATATATTTGTCGGTGTTTGCAGTACGCATTTGGTATTAATTAAAACCCGTTGTAGTATTTTAAAATAACAATTATAAATTAGTAATATTTCTATGCATGTTCCGGAGTTATTCGTATACACACACACACACACACACACACACACACACACACATATATATATACGTATCTATTTTTTTTAATGCAGATAACAATAGTTCGTTATTGATGCACATGCATTCATCAGGATTATGTGTGACTGTGTGACACTTCGACAATTGATCAATGACTATAATTTTATGCCATTATGGTCAGCTATGGCTGACTAAGTCCATTATAAAAGAACGAATATAATAAGATATAGGTATAACCCAAAAGATATTTTTTTAATTCCATACATTATTAAATGTACAAAGAAACGTCTCATTCAATACCTAACAAATAAATCTTATATAATAAATAACTAATAAAATACGATGATCGTCATAATATTGCATCGAGGGGAAAGGATTTTTCTTAAAATTCTAAGAATACAAATTATTACGGTGAAAGGGTACGATACCAAATTAGAATAGGTACCTACCAGGATTATAACTCATATTTTGTTGTATTCTCTTTTGATTTACGTGACCATATCGCAGTTGCAATTTAAATAGGTAATCGTATTGGCTTAAGATCCATATTTAATCAATGTCAAAATAAATTACCAATAGAACTTCCCTACAAACAATTAACGAACACATAAACGGCATATCATATGTGTACTGGTTTTTAAATTTTCAATGTCAACCCGATAAATTGATTTCATGATGGATACTAATCTGTATAACTGTATATTGATAACTCAGAAAATATACATTTCTTATGAACAATCTTGCTCATAATAAATTATGTACAAAACGTCAGCAATAATTTATTATTGTATTTGACTAATTTTAAATTTTAGATTTTTAACAAAAACGATTTTTTATAATAATTGAAAAACGTATACAAAGCAATAAAGCAGGAATATGAATTGGATTATTTAAGTGCAAAAATCTTAAGCAAGGTTATAATAAAAGTATACTATTCACATTAATCTTGGAACGTGGCTAGTTTTGTTACCTTATACTGACATTTTAGTATTCTACTAAAAATATAAATATAAAATTGATCGAACAATTTGTCATTTTGTGCAAGGTGTGTCGTATCAATAGTTCGTGTAACTGGATATTTTTGAAAGATACAAACACAAACACACACAAAGAACGATATTTAACTAACAGATATTTTGTTTCTGACACGAACATTTCTTTTCCTATTTCTGATCGACAAAAATTATACAACTATAAAAACCAAATAATATCTTGTCCACATTTAATGATTGTTTTCATAGTTAATTGTTTTTTTTTTTTCAAGATAATATAAATTTATTGTATAAAGTTGAAATATTTTTATTGCATTTATAATCTTCATAATTGTATACTTTTAAGCAAATTGATTTATTCTGTATAGGTGAACATTTCCCTAAACATTATACAAATAATTTTTTTATCACGTCTATTATTGATTGGCAATACATATATGATATTAAGTTATTAATGTTATTATAGACTCGTTATATAATTTAAGAAAACGATATCAAGTATGTACAGTAAAACCTCATTATTCCGGACCTCATTAGTCCGGACTTCGCTTAATCCGGACAGTAGTTTATAATACGTAAGTAAACCTATCGTACGAAAATTACACTAGTTTTCACATACTTAATACTATGTACGTAATGTATATGTATGTAATACAATTATGTATGTATATACTATTTTTTTAGGTTTGATAGTATATGGTTTAATAAAATATGCAATAAAATTTTTATAAATTTATAATTTACGATTTTTGGTTATTTTGTTTAATTCGGACAACCTAGAGCCCCAATTAGTCCGGATTAATGAGGTTCTACTGTAGTGTAATTACACTACAGTAAGTAAGTTAAAAATCAATAAAAATCCAAATCGATTCTCAAAATTATTTTTCAAAAGGTTTTTAACAAATTGTTCCACTTGACATATTTTTAGATTATCATAACAAAGTTAATACTAAAATATCATTACAGAGCAATGGATTATAGGATTAAAATGGACGTCCCCGGTGGCCTTTTTTAGACCATAGAAAATATAAAGAAGATAAAAAATAATTAATTTTAATAATTTTTCCAATCAATTGAAAAACGTTATGGATGAGGTGGGAGAAGGTTATGTTTAGTAAATAATATTTATAAAACTTTCTTTCTTGACTACACTGTGTATTTTTATCAATTACAACGTTATTTACGGAACAAAAGTAAATTGCAAAAATAAATGTAAATTTCAAACATAAATATACATTTTTCCGTAGTGAATTGACGACTTAGAATGTTACATAGTTGTTGATCAAATATCAAAATATACCTATTATTTCAATACCATATTGTATGTTCTTCAAATAATTATGAAATTATAAAAAAATATACAATATTATAATGCCATATTCCAGAAAATAAATTATTTACTAGGATACTATTTGTTTGTTTCGTTTTCCATTTGAAATACTTAAGTACAATCCATTGATTATTTATGATAATTTATATATCTTGTGGTTTTTAGTAGACATATCGTGTCTAGCTAGTTTATACTCAATAAATAGGTACATAGAAGATAGATAGCCATGTATTAACCTCCACGATGGAAGTGGACAGAAAATTACTATTCGAAAAAACTAAAATCGGAAAGTCGGTGTAATCAAAATAAGAATTCCTTTAGCTATCAGAATTTTTTATTCTTTACATATAAAATATTGAAGATCATCCATACCCAAATAAGGTGCATATAAATATATAATGATCCGAAATAATTTCTTTAACTATTCTGAAAAAAATTTGCTCATTTCAAGAATTAGCATGGGGTTATGATTAAGATTACATCAATGCTTTTAGATATAAGTACGTGTTTCATAAGGTTAGATGTTAATATGATATAGATATACATATAGAAAAGTATGACATGGAACAATGACGCTCATTGTTAGTGAAAGATATTATGATTTTATTTTTAAATGCTCTTTTGTTTACACTTGTGTGCGTGAGATATTAGATACCTAGATTTAAAAATGCAGGTAATTAAAAACCCTTTTGCATCTTTCCTCTACTTAATAGTTTTGATAAATATTATTATCATAAGTGTGTATTTAATTCAAGACCCCTTTAGCGTGAGCACCCAGACTTCAAAATACGCAGCATAAACCATGTCGTGAGAAAATGTTCAACAAAATCCCATAACAGATAGGTATAAAAATGTGTTGTGGTAAACTTGAAGTTGCTAACGTGGTGGACCTGTTTTTCTGCATAGTTATCTTTTCAAAGTAGGTTGTCTTAAACCATCGACACGATCATAAAAAAAATCAACGTGGTTAACTGATATACAATTTTGTTACCTATTTCAAATGATATGTAGAATATAGATACCCAACGTTATGTTTATAAGAGAACGTATATCTAAAATAAAATCCATAGGCGATTAAAGTTGTTCAATATTTAGCGTGCTAAATTTCGTATAAAAATAACAATTTCAACAACCTGCAAGTAAAAGTTCAGCTAACACTATAATACTATTTGACAGTATTTTTTGAACATAATTTACATTACTGACCAAACTGTATAAACAAAAACACTGAAATAAGTTTATGTAAATCGTGAAATATACCATGTATGAACCTATAACAAATAATTAAAATATTAAAAGTAAAGTTTCAAATCTCCGTACTGTGAAACGAGTTTATAAATCATTTTACAATGTTTTTTTTTTTTATCAATTACGCATTTTGCAGTACATGAATGTGCAAATCTCAAATGCTATATGAGATCAGAACTCTACTTGTAATATATATTTTTCGTTGCTAATATAACAACGCATCACTGCACCAGTGCATACATCGCCCGGTATTCCTGACAGAGATATTATTATAAATATAATAATGTATCGTGATGATGACAATATCATATATTATTATCATACACGTAACATGAATTTAATATATTTTGATTATTACAACAAGTAAGAACTTTACGGTTGACAAGGTTTCATATTATAATACACGATATATAGTATATTATTATGCGTATTATACAAGTTCATTGTACGTCATGTATACCTATACCTACATATTATATTAATATATTATATGCAATACACATCAACTACCTAACCAATACGGCAGTAGTTTCAGTGAACTGAGAAAAGATACTTTATTTTATTTGCATGCGGCCTGTTCTATTTGGTATGTACACCTATGTTGAAACTGTATTATTTTGTTCTTATTTCCAGAATATAGGCGTTCATGTGATAAGTATTCATTGCATGTTTACATCCGCATATAGTTATAATTTTAAAATATAATTTATAATATATTTGAAAGTACTTATAAAAGAAAAAATAATTCAACATAAATTGCAGCTATATTATAAAAAAAAAAAAAAACAACTCGAGAAAGAAGATTCCGTTAAACTTAATAACTACAGTACATACTGCTGGCTGTTATATACAGCAGTATGTACTAAATGCAAATTTATCTAAAGTAATTATACATTGCATGTCGATAACAAGTTTTGCAAGAGTATTACCTTCAAATGACCATTGTACTTATTTCAATTTCTACTTTTAATGAGTAAGTACGTCCGAATGTATTCTGAAATCACGTGCAATCAAATTCAAATGTATAAAATCTATTATGATAATTGTAACTTGTAAGCAATATCCTTTTTGAAAAAAAAAGATAGTTATTATTAGATAATTTTTCTTATATACATAAAAAGTGTTTTCATTTTATTTTAACTATAAATTAATATATTTTATTGTTCTAATATATTTAAATTATTATAATATACGCCTAATGCTCTGTTTAAATAAAACATAATTTATAAGCTAGGTACTTTATAAAAAAAATTCACCAACAATATTGTATTTTATATCATGTAGGTTGTAGGTATTGTTCTTAAGTATATAACATGAAAATATATTAGCATCGAAAATAATATTCTTATACATTATAATAAGAGAGAAACAAATGTCTAAACAATATAATAAATTAAAACTTGTGATGGTCAAGCGAGTATATGAGTTGAGTATACGTTATGACTTATAACTATATAGTTAAAACTGTATTACGACCAAATTAAATCGAGGATGGACAAAGGAGTGTATAATATATAATAATATACTCTTGTCAATTATAATTATTATTGTTCACGAGTTATAAGAGCCAAGAGGTAAATGTAATGACGATCAAACATGGAGAGGTATAGTTCCCTCCCTCCAGGAACCTTTTATCAATACTTAATGTATTATATTTTTGACGTTATCCTCCCCCTCTCCCCCTTTGACAAAATCATATTACCGCCGCTGGACACATTGCAGTGACAAATGGCAATATATTACAGTAAGGAAATGGTGGTTAGATTATAATAATTATTACAAGATTATTATACTTTAACGTATAACATACGACGCATCTTATTATTATGATATTATAACGTACAGTAGAATTCAGTCCATAAAACGCAAATATAGCAACACAGCAGAATAAAAACACGTAACCGTATGTACAATGCGAGTACAACGGTTTCGATAGTGAAGTAAAAAAGCGTATATTATGTGCAGTACGGAATGTACGACTTAATGACGTATATTTTTGGAGGCAGAGGGCACTTGCAGTGCAAATGCGAGTGAGCGTGTGTGTGTGTGTGTGTGTGTGTGTGTGTATGTGTGTGTGTGTGTGTGTGTGTATGTATGTTGATAACCTATCTAAGTAGGTTATGTATGATTATAATATGGTTCACATATATTATTTGTACGGTGTGATGAATCGTTAAAATAAGCATTGAAATATGAATACGATTTGTTTGTAAGTATTCAAAAAATGTTAAATACTATTTTTTTACGGACACTATAGCACTATAATAGCTGTTTGCAGTGCCGATATGCCATTCCTCAAGAGAGTGTTCGAACCGTTCGGAGGCTTTATTGCGTAATATAATAATATGTAACATAAAACTGCAACACAGAACACTTGCAGTCCACCAATAATATAATATGTATAATATAATACGAACACGAAACTTCGTTTTGGACCTACAAACAATTTATTTTCAAGCGGAATATAATGGCTCTGGTCCGTTTTAATACATCATAACACGATATACGTAATATTGCCGTAATTATGTTAATGAAAAATTAACGGCTTTATAAGTATTTATTAATGTATTTCGTGTTTGAGTTTCCTTTTTATAATAATAATAATACACATATAAAATATACATAACACAGATGCTATCCGTAACATCGGGGCATATAATATTGTATACGACGTACGGCGAGGACGCGTTAGCGCTGCTATTTTTACGCGCGGTTGTCTTTTATGTCAACGTTGAAATTGCTACTGGCGTATTATTATTTATTTAAACAAATCCCCCTTACACTTGCACGTATTAACACCGATCCGTACGCGTATATATCGTATATACACGACGTGAAAAACTATTCAGTATTCTATCGGAAGTTGTGCTTCGTAATCCGTATGCTATATAATAATAATATATTCTCGGCGAGCAACGATCCTAATCTCGCGGGATAACATAATATATTGTACATGTATTAAGGATTAACGCTGCCGCCGCGTGTAATCCGTAATGTTTTCGGAATCGAACTGTAATATTATAATAATATAATTATGCGCGTCTTTCTCGCGGACGTTCTTTCCTCTCCACCACCGTATAATAGTACAACTAGTAATGTATATATAGTATGCGAATAACAATTCTGTTGAACCGATATCTTAAACAGAAAATAAAATTATTAAAAAACACCCACACGAACACGCATCACCGCGGATATCTATTTAAATCACCAGAACGATTCGCAGTACACACCTATATATTATTACTATATATATATATATATATACATTATGTTAGGTATATAATAGACGAAGAACCTATTGATTTTTTTCTCTCGATGTTTACTGTCGGACGTATTATATTATATTTTTATTCGAAATGCTACTATCACACCATCGTCATGTATTTGACCTTTTTTATATTGTCAGTAATTATAATGGCATTGAACCAGTGATCATTTCGTGATTTTTCATTTAATTGTACACTAGCGTTGCGTGATCGACTAGACGAAACGGCGTAGGCAAAGTGTAGTCATCTGAAAAAATTAAAAATACATCCCTTATTGTACGCGGTGTGAAAAACAGCAAATTAACAATAGTCCGTATCGCCCCCGTTCTTGGAAGTACGCCTTACACAATTCGTTTATTGTTTCCGCGTAATTTACAAAATTAACACACAATTTATTGTACACGCAAACATTTCATTTTATTATTTTTCCGACGGATATCAGCTGTAACTGTATAATATATAAGTAGTTGAAGTAACTTATGTATTATTCTAATTCGTAAAAACATAGTATTATTAAGTCGGTCGTAAAAAATAATACTTTTAAATTGTAAGAAAAAATATTCCTCGAATTAAGAACCAACCTGAATTTTCTTTAAAAAAAAAAACACTCACGAGATTAACATTTAATTATAATATATAGTACGTCTACCAGTGTAGATGTATGTATGCCTTCTGTACTATTACCGTAGACGCGAATAAATTATACACGATTTGCCGATTTGGTATGAAACCTGTAGTGAACGTATATTATATTATCATTTTAACGAGTGTGTAGGTAAAATAAAAGAATTGCATTTCATTAAAAAAAAATATATATATATATATATATATAAACGATTTTACTATCTGTATAATTAACAGTTTATTGAATGATGGCTTATCTAGTATTAATGACGGATTTACGGCTGGTACGACTCGCGCAACGAGTGTTCTACCAACATCATAATAAAATATTATAATATACATACATAATAACCATTTGGTCGTATCCCAAAGAGAAAGGTCGACGGATAGGTGAATGCCAAACAAGTCTTGACGATTCCGAGGAAACTGAATCGTATTGAAAAGCAATAAGTCAGGCAATGTTTCCTTATTTAGAAGACCATTAGCGAATCGAACAAAGTGCACGTTCATTAGAATCGAGAAGCTTGAAAAATGAAAAAAAAGAAAAAAAAAATGCAATGTGAAATATACTCCTTGCGCGTTCTTTATAAAGCCGTAAAGGTATATCGTATGTATATAATATATTATATTATAATCTACGTTCAGATGCGAAATGACAATAAATCATCACATCAACCTGACGTATGGTGTACGACTGTACGCGAGAGATGATTTCATCGATGCAGCCATACGGCTAACAGAACCGTTCATCGTTCATCATGTAAAACGCACTGCATTATATATTTTATTTGCATACTTTGAGTGCATCGTATATTTTGCATGAAAAAAAAAAAAAATGATACGAAATTAACTTCGGTCTGTTACAGGTTTTAAACCATGCGGAATATATCGATTGCCAATTAATTATAGCCATTATACAATCATATCATTTTATTACAGATAATACTATATTTGTTCGTCCAAATCAACAATATAATATCATATGATCACCGGAAATTATTCATTTAATCGATATTCTTACTATTTTTTTTTTAATAAGTACTGATTAAACATGAGACATGACATAAATGAAGTAAATCGTTTTCATACGTCATCTTCGTTCATTTAAATATTATTGCACGGTTTCGATCAGTGCAATGATAACAATATCTGACTAATACTAATTGTCGTTGTACTAATAAATACCACGCTAAAATATTACTCAATAAAAGTGTTTAAAGTGATAATAATTGAACACCTCAAATTTACATAAAGTATTCATATAAGTAGCTTCTAATACAGTTAAATGTCAATAACATAAGCAAACAGAGCCATATGTAAGAAATTATAATCACCACTCGGAAGAACTTCTTAAGCTATTAAATGTATAATAGCTCTCAGCTCGGGGTAAAAAATGAACGCTAAAAAACTTGTATTTTACATACCATACAAACATATTTAAAGGATAATAACCAGGCCACTATGATCCCGTTAAAACATCCACATTCTTGTCTAGTACTATATAGAAGTGTATTTCAGGGTGTAATTTTATTTTATTGTCTTGCACTTGCACATATAGGTATATAGGTCAGTATTTGACTGCAGAAGGAGATATCTTTCGAACGAGAAATAACTTGCAGAATCGTATTGAAATTACTTGAAATTATAGAGTAGGTAGCGTTCGTGATAATTTTTTAAATAATTTTGTTGTAATGTGCTATGTGCTATGATGAAATTGGATTTCACACCGTGAATTCGTGCTAAAAATGATAATGTACGAGCATTATAATTTATAATGAACAATTTACCATAAAAACGCAAAGAAAAAATTGTGTTACACAAAAAAAATTGACCAGACAATATATATACCACAGAGAATACTGGATAAATATTTTGAATTGTAAAATTATTAAAATTGAATATATATCTTAACATAATATATCTTTAATCTTTATTTATTATCAACTAAGCATTTAAATGAACGAGAAAATAATATTTCGTAAACATTTTACAAAATATAATGATATTATTGATATTACACCTATAAGTTCATGCAGGTAATTTAACTTTTCCGTCAACGTTTTCAATTCCTATTTGATCTCATAAGTAATAGTACTTTTATCGTTATTTTATTGTAACAAAGTTTTAAATTCAATATAAAGGTGAGTAGGTATAGTGAGTATACGCGCTATAATTGTGAATTAATGAGTATATGGTCAAGTATTCTACACATGTTTCAATTAAATCTATATTTTATTTCAAATGAAATTTTATTATGCTACTCAATTATATTTTTATAATAATAATTGTTACGTGTATCAGATAACTATAAATATTAATTTCCCATTGAATAATTAAAGTATTAAATAAACGTTTCAATATTTCTTATAAATATAGCAACAAAACGAATTAATGAATACACATGTCACATTTACTTTAAAAGTACGAACTTTGGAAAATAATGCATTGTAAGTTTCACAAACAATAAGTATATACTTCAGTATACTCTAGATAACGCGCGGAATCAGTGGGTAATATCATTGATTATAAATACTAATATTTATAATCATGGGTGCCCATAGATAATATTTTAGGGGGGGTCAAAATAAAAAAATTTTCGAATGTATGATAATAAAGGTTTAATGTTATTTTTTACATATAAATATATACATGCATGTTATATTAGATTATAAAAAATAGAAATTAAATAATATAATTAAGTATATTATTCGGTATCAGTAAATAAGAACTGAAAATTTCTTCGTTTTATTCCAAACATATTAATGACATCCTGAATGAAATTATCCTTGATTGCATTTACTCTTTCACGATGAAGGCTCATCATACACAACCCATTTAAACGATCTTCACCTGTAGTCGAGCGAAGCCACGTTTTTCCTCGTCTTATGTACTGAACGATCTGTCTATTGTGCACGTTGTCGGAGGGAGTGATATAAAAATATTAAGTATTTGAAAAATAGCAGGATAATAATCGCAATGAGCCAATAAATCAACAAATGAAATTTCATCACACTGGGAGTCAATCAAATTTTTATCAATCCAATACTGATACCAAATATTAGATTCCTCTATCATATTTTGCTGATGCATTATCTTCATCAGATTTTTTTCTAATTAAAAACGATGGAATATCCATAGTAAAAATTGAAAATTTTAAAACACAATATTGAATAATCACTAACGTCACACAGAAAGTGGACGACTAAAATGCAGTCAATGTTGTCTGATAAAATATTTGTAGTACCTATATTGTGATCTTTATGGATTTACCACAAATTATCTGCGATAAATAATTTTACGTATAGGTACCTATATAAACTACAGACTACGACCTATCTATGATGTTTATATACGAAAATAATGAGTATATTTTTATACTTATTTCATATCATAAAAGTGATTTCAACAAATAATTTGTCTTGGTAATAAGGTAATATTGTGGTAATATTTATTGAGCTACAAGTTCATAATATTTTTTTCCAGGGGGGGGGGGCAAGTACCCTGTCTTGCCTCCCCCCAATGGGCGCCCATGTTTATAATCAATGGTAATATTAATATATAGTCTTGGTGAGGACGCTTTGGCTGGGTGCGCACGCTGGACAGAGTATACATCTATTATATATTTATTTTACCTAAATAATATCTTATAATACCTCATAGTAAAATATACAATGCAGTAGTACTTTAAATAATATTATCTCTTTGTTAATAGAAATTGTATTAAAATTACCCAATAAATTATATTTGTAATTGCTCATATTAGTTCGTTGATCATTATTTATTTGCTGAAATATAAATTACAATTTATGACCCATAGACGAAATCATATTGATAATACCTGAGTTAATTCATACAATTTATTGTTCGTAGTTTCGTACCACACACAGTTCATTCATCCGATGTATAAGATTATATAATTAAGATTGACAACCTGAGTATAGCTATTCATATTCATACCGGTAATCTTTTGCGAGAGGATTAATATATGATAAACGTTAATTTCTATTATACATGTACGTAATATCTTAAATTGAGTTAATAATTCTAGCAAACAATAATCATTATAATCTTTTTGCATAATTTTCGGATACGGATCTTTTGTTCGAAAAGTAAATTTTTAAGACATTATTTCGATATAATATGCCAATAAATATAAAAAGTAATAAACGTATAACAGTTTAATAGACGTATTAGATAGGTACGTATTGAAGTTAAAACTTAGCAATACATTATGATATTAATATTTATTTAAAACATACACTCAATATTATAATATATAGGTACTTAGTCCTTTATATGATACTATGTTAAAAGAATAATGTGCCTATATACAATAACGAACATTTAACTCTTATAATTTTGTACAGGATTTTCCTAATTCAATGGATTGCATTTAAAATTATATAGAATATCGATGGTTAACAATTTTAAAGTTTATTTTATAACCTTCTATATTCTATGAGTTTGAATTCTTAGGTTTATAAACGGGTAAGAAGTTAATTTACCAAACACGTCGATATATTTTAAATATACGATAAATATTTTTTTTTAACATTTAATCATATTCACTTGTGTTTAAAGGGTATTAAAAGAAAATCGAAATATGTGTTAAACTATTAAAGAATGAATAAAATATTATAATATATTAAAATTTAAAAGGATATTTCATGAAGATTTTTCCTCATCCAACACAAAACTGTGTTGAAAACAATTTATACTGTTGATTTTTCACATATAGTTCATTTTGTAAATGCGATAATTTTCTTCGTATTATACTAATGATTAATGATCACATTACTATTGACAGATAAAGTTTTTATCTGTCACATGGACTCAAAAACACAGTTTGTTCATTGAAATATAAGATAATATTATTAATTTATTTAATATTAATATTATGTAAAACTATTTCAAATGTTTACGAGATATGTTTTCTTACAATCCCAGTATGTGAGTTATTTAAAATAAAAAAATTATATTTTCATATTATTTTTTAAGTGGATGGATCCGCTGAATCATCGTCCATGAAAAACGTATATAAACAGATGTATACAGAAATCCCTAATTTAAAATTATTCGTTCCGCAATAAAATCACGTGACGGACAGTGACAAAACTGTGTGTGTAGGTACTAGATTTCATATGAACTAATGAAGTTGATTTTTTTAAGTATGAAAATAATTTTATCAAAAAAAAAAATCGATGATCGATGGAACAAACATAAAACATGATTCAAGATGAAATATTAAATATGAAATTCTTAAAAATATATATTATAGTATACAATTCGCAGTAATATTTTACGAGTATGTATACTCGTCCGCGGATGTTTGAGATGAAACTTATAAAAATAGATTAGATATCATCAGCATGAAAAATCGAGTAGGCGCCAGAAAATAATGGTGCCTATATATATATCTTGTATAACATCTTACAAATTTGAAATGTTGTGACATTTCAAATTTTTATTTTTAATTTTATTTTTACAGGCTACCCTAGAATATTTTTTTCTAGGACGAGAAGATCGTTAATTTACGGACTGAGACTAACCACTTGATTGATTATGTATGGGTGTTTTTAAGTAAAAAGAAAAAAAGACAATTTGACTAATTCTATAAATTAAAAAAGAAAACCGCAGCTGCAGATATTGATCGAACCGCTTACTTATGTGACTTGTCATATTTCAATATGTGACAGAGATATATTTGCAACACACGATTTGCACAAATTATAGTAATTAAACAATAATAAATAACAATAAATTTAATGAACAATTATGTTGATATGAATTATGAATATAATAATCGCCACCTAAGGCAATGAAGACAATTATACGGAAAGAAAATTATACTTTATGTGAGTTGCAAGGGCTTATATTATCTATTATACAAGTATATGTATACAATACGACAAGATATATAGTAATATTATACGGTTGTCAAAAAGAGACTTTCGGTGACAAGGTCTACCACTGACATCGTATAGCCTGGTGCCTTGCCCATATAGTCTGCAGGTCCAGTGTATAATTATATCCACCAGACTAATAGCATATCTATAATTTTTTTTTCTTGTAGATTGATATGAAAAGTTTGTAGTAGTTAGTAAGAAAACTATACAAATATGGTAAAAATAAAAATAACTATTGAGAATAGTATAATATTATACTATTAGTTAATAATATTAATATAATACACGACAAGTGTTTCATATCACTTAACAGAAAAAATAGTCGTTGTTCCTTATTTCCTCGATTACCTACATGTAACTTTTTTTTTTTAACTTATTTAAATATACTTACACAGTTTTTAAATGAAAAAATACAATCTGCTCTAAAAATTAAAAGGTTTGTCCGTTTTGGGGAGTGGGCAATTATGTATTAATATATACAACATGAAGCTTCCCTAAAAACTTTCTCCGGGTTAATCTGTGACCAAGTGTGACAAAGGTCAAGGTGGTTATCGGCATAGTACGTAGTCTCTAAAGGAACACGTATACCACGTAACGTGTAGGATCATGTGACACATTAACCAGATAATATTATAAATAATAAACACTCTCTCGTTTATAATACCATGATATAGACACACGCGCGGTCACACGCTTGTGTATCACATAGGGATTTGAATACGTATGCGATACACTGGTGTAGGCAAATGATTGAAGTGTGAGACATAATGTTATAAGTTATAATTATAAACAAATACTTGTTCAACTCGGACTACACGTGCGTAAGTAAAACACGCGATGAACGATGATAGATACATAGTAATCGATTGTACGTGCTTATTAATGCTGACCTTAAGATAATTTCAGACGTATTCAGATTAATATTAAATGTTTTGGAATTCAACATATACTCAATATTAATCACATAACAGCCAGGTATAATTCAGATATAATAATCTACGCACAAGATCGGTTTCTATGTGGAAAAAAGTAAATTCAATGAGTGATAATACTATCGTGGACATTTTCAGCACCATTGGCCGTGAAAGCCACACTCTCGTTTAAAGTATTAATATAATAATGTGTGTATAAATGCGTTTAAGATGGAATCCAAAATCAGTCTGATGTTACTGGAGTCCGTTCTTAAAGTCTCACAGCGTGCACGTGGAGTATATAGAAATAACAAATTACTTATTATGAGGAACAAGAAAAAAATATTGTTGTTCTGTTACACATCATATTAATTACTTATTTTGATTATATAATATTCTTTTTCAAGTATGAAATGAAATATTTGTGTGTAGAACATTTACACACATACAAGATCGATAGTGCGATCATATCAATTTATATTAAATTACATATTTAACGCTGTTTATGCAAAAGAAAATGTATTGCATCATTTAAATCTGGTTTTTTAATGTTACTTATTATATTATTACTATTATATCTTTTCTAATTTCAGAAATATTTTATACCTTAAATTATTATCGCTATTCTAAGATCTAAATTACTGACGTTACTTAGTTACTTTTAATAGTATTTAGAGCATTGCGTTTAAGCATCGAGTGCACAAATCAAATGTGTAATACATGAGATTACGCAAATTAAAGTTACTGCAAATTATGATCTTATACAAATGCTACAAAATATTATGTTTACGCTTTTATAAATGTATAAATGATATAGATTTATGATAAGCGTATAATACGCGTTTGCGTTTGTATTGTAATTTTTACAACATCTGTGTGCTGTGTGCCTGTGCATGACTTACGTGCGTACTGCGTATATAGTTGTCATATGAGTGATACAATAATAAATAAAAATGTGTTCGTTATGGACAATCCTTTTTTATAATCCTTCTTTGACGGTTTTAGTCACATACAATGTTAATGTTCTTACGATTTTAAGACCATTTGTGTTGAAATAAATCTTTTTCCTTTTTTTAACTACAATTTATTTTCGTTTTTATTAATATAATGGTTAATTCTTTAAATATTGATACATAAAATATAATAATCTAACTACCTAGAACCACATAACATATTGTGGACAAAATTATGATAAAACTGTTTTTAACATTTCTTTAAGAAATAAGAATTTTAATAATTAATAAAAATATATTATAATTACACAACAAATTAATTTTTGCAATCGGTATGACACAGATTGTTTATTTCTATAATTTATTATAACTACAAATACTAATTTTAATATTATTTTATCATCATTTAATTTTTTTTTTATTTATTGTATATTATTTTATAGATATTTCTGTCATTATTTGTGAAAACATATTTTGTTAAATAATTTTAAACTTGATATGTATCAATAATGTACTATACTGTAGTATAATTACTGAGCTTTCTGCGTTTTGGACACAAATGAACAAATTATCTATAATACCCGGATTGGTTTATTATGTGTATTGTTTTCGATCAAAAGTGAGCGAATATATTTGTTTTAATTTATTTATAAAAAAAATGTATCAGAACAATTTTTAACAATAAGATAAATAGTGTAATTACGCTTTACCGTTAAATTTTAATTGAATTAATAAAATAATCAAATTGTACGTTTAGTATTACACTACACCACCGGGGGAAAAAAAATGACAAAAATTAACCAGATCGAAAGTCGATTAGTCGTTTTCAGTTAAATGCATTTAATCATATTTTCCCGTCATATGAAAATAACATTTTCCAATAAACTACAGATTGTACACTTAAAATATCACACAGTATATACGCACATAATTCGATTGATGTACATTAAATAGTTGTAATAATATTCTACGTACATACCAAAATCGAATACAGACGAACAGCAAGCTCACAGGTAGAAGTTAAGTGCATTGCATCAAAGATGATGGATTGACCAGCAGCCTTCCAAACGGTAAAACGCTCGTGCGTCGAATATCACTGATGCTGTGCAGCCAATGCGCTTGTCCTATATTATAATTATTATTTCACTTTATATATATGTATACTACGCTGCGAAGAACCGCGATTGGCTACCTCCCAGTGACCGATCTCATGATTCAAATACAATATTTAATTAAAAATTTCAAACTCATAATATCGAGAGCATTTAATAAGAAATAAAAATAAAAAAAGACTCAGTTAACATATAATATATTATACACCGCTTATATGCATTCATTAGTTCATTATCGAAATATTATCACAATCGACACGTTAATATTCCATCGTTATATTTTATACACTTTATTATAGTCCGGAGGAAAAAAACCGCTCATTACTCACTCGAAGTAGTAAAGGTAATATTAATATTATTATTATTATATATTTTAAAACAATTATTTCATATGCGTGGATTTTATTTACACATATAATACAATTGTATGTATTATAATACGCAGTTTTAATTAAACCACTTATAAGAAATGCAAACCACTTATAACAAATATAATATTTACTCACGCAAAACACGATATCGACTCTACGAAACGGCTCTACGTTACCGTAAGATTTATAAAACACACATACACTCTAATTATACGCAAAAACGTATGAAATTTACGAAAATATATAAACCGAAAGAAAAATATTGCGGATGAAGTGTGCGCACCCACCTAAAGATGAGTAGACCTGACGATGACTGCCACGGTTCTTGTGTTTAATTTCAATTTACGTGTTTTTTTGCACGGAATCATTATAATACAGGAAACTGCAGTGCCCCGAAAACCAACATACCAGAAATGCGCATATAGCAGCGCACACACGAATAACGTTTACCTTAATTGTTAAACAGAGTGTGCACGTGCGTGTAGGTAAATATGGGTTACAGGAGCGGGAGATGACTACTATACTAGTGTGCCGACAGGGGAAGGTGGGGAGGGCGCGTTGAAAGATGGCTTAATGGAAATTTCGCATGTAAACAACAACGTCCTATAATAGGACCTAGTGGCGTGACAAGCGCGCGGGAAAACCATTTGCGCCCGGATATGGGTTTTCGGCAACGCAATTTGCAAAATTAAAATATTCACATCAGGAATATTATTGACATTATACGTCGCGGTACGTATTATTGCAGCGTAGCGCGCGCGTGCATCAGCAAGTCTACGAAAATAATAAAACAAATAATAATAATTATAATAACAGTAGTAAGTAGTAGTAGTGATATGAGTAATAACCTTGCGATTTGTAAACCGAGACCTAGTGATTACGGAGGGGCCAGCAACACTCGGCACAGTCCGCGGCTGTGTAGTATTGCCATCCGAACGAAACGCTCCCACCTATTATTGTAATACATAATATCGTTCGGCCAAAATTGGAAAACCAAGTCTTTTTTATCTCGAGTCTAGACTGACTATATTATTATGTAGTCATGGTTGTTTGGAAACCATTTGACTCTTTGTTCCGTATGCCACTAGGATTAATCGACAGTTAAAGATATTATATCTTTAACCGTGGCTTAACCTAAATGTAACTCGCAATAAGGTATAGTTCTTATCACTCTCTCAGGACATCGCCTAACAGTTAGGCCCTAACTATTTATCGCATTTATTTGTTTGCTAATTCATTTGTTATTTATTCAATTTATTTTCAATATAATTGGACAATATTCCTTATTGGTTATGACTACTGTTATGGGTGTATACTTATGACATGAGTTTATTTAATTATTCTTACTGTTGACGATAACTAGCTTGGTTTGGAGGGACGGACCGAATGGAGTACATATATTTTATTTATTTAAATTTAGGTTGTATAATATACAATATACATACCTACATTGTTTGACTGTTGTACAGAAGTAGGAGTAAAAATTCTAAAATATTTCGGATTTTCGGCATAATCGAATACTCGATGATTTCCGTTTATGGCCATGATAAAGTTTTGAAAAGCACCATGTATTTTTAGGTTTCGAAGTTATGATAATTTTGAAGCCGTTATCAACTGTCAATATTGTGAGTGGCACTGCGATAAAATTTCTGCGGTGGCTAACATTTTTCTCATAGAACTTGTCGACCATATTATGCACTGAAATGGACCATAATAACAACGATTTGTCAGTGTACGAAAATTGGGCGTCAACAGCTCCTCATTTCCATAATAATATATACCCATAATCCATTAGCAGTTTGAATTGATCACGTTAAACTATACAGCCATACAGGTACAGTTGTTTCGATAAAAACTTATTAGTATTATAATAATATTGTGTTTGCCGCGTGATTAAAAACGGAATTTTTCTACTTTGGCCGGAATGAAAAGTGGAAACGTTTTTTTATTTTACCAACGTTGCGCATAGACAATTGAAATTGTCCATTCAGTACTCCGTGACTTTCGTACCAATTTATTATACTACCACTGATTATAAATACTATATTTGTATATATAATAATTATTGTACGTTTTGTATTTATAATCAATTATAATCAAAAATATTACTACTGTCATCGTTATTGTAATATTATTGGTTAAGATTTTTGTAAGCGCGGCCATTGATTTTGGAATAATATACTAAACGTACAATATATTCAAAAATCAATGGTAGGTACGGCGGCGTGTTATTATAAAAAAATATTTGACCGCAAGGATTCCCCGGAAACGTAGACAAGAAACGAGCCAGTGATGTAGTTTCTTTCGTCTAACCGACCATCGGACGGCGCCGAGGGCATGACATGACATAGAGTTCGAAACTTTTCTCCTATCCTGTGCGCGGCGTCCTGCGAAAACCGAAAATACGTAGGGTCTGCCGTAATTGAATTCGTGACTAGGATTCGCAGGCAATGGGGGCGAGTAATCATAATGGATTACAGGGTGTTCACGACGAACTTGCTCTTCGTGCATAAATATATATATATATATGTATGTATTATTTAAGTATAGTTTATATTGTATACGGGGAAATGTCTAAAACGTCAGAGACCGTGCTAAAGAAAGTCCGTGGTTAGCGGACAGGGGATAGTAGGGTGTACCGGTGACTCATCGTAACACTTAGTCGTAATCTTCTATTCTCGGGGTAGGCGGCCCGCACTCAAAGTCTACTGCTGCTGCTGCTATTGTTACATCGTTTTTGTAGATGTGCGTTACAAAAAGCTTTTTGTCTGTAGTCCAAACAACAAAACGTTCAAATTAAGCGTTCTTGAAAAAATATATATATATACATATCTTGTATATTATATTATATATTTATACATTAATCGTAATTTATTTAAATTTATACACACCGCTGCTGCCGATTGACATAAAATATTATATACTTTGAAGTTATTCCCCTACTTTATCTTTCTTTATGTTTATTTTACACTTTTTTTTATACCATATTCCGTTATATATCAAAAAGGAAAAGAAATCGTAAATACAATCGTTGATTTTATAATTATGTACACAAATGTATTCACCAAACAATCGGATATTAAGTTTATGTCTACAGGCTCGCGAGATCTGGAATGTAATTAATTGTGTTTAATAAATATCGAAAAAACTATTTCTATAAATTATAATAACATAAATTTAATAATCGTTATAGTTGCACTGTTAAATTCCTAGTAAAGTTATTTTGAAATCGTGGTGTTTGAATAAACTCTGTTTTTTCGTCGAAAACCAAGTATTAAAACTTCTAAAGTAAAATTTAATCTTATTTTATTTTTATATTATGTCAAGACAGCAGAAGTTAAAAGAAAATAAAAATGATATAATTTTATATAAAGTTTTGAAAAGTTATAATAGAAAATGATAAAAAAGAAAAGTACATAATTTTATTTACATATATATATATATATATATATATACCATATACATGGGACATAGGTATATTAGTCAGCATTGTTATTTATTATTGATTTTGACATTTTTGAAATGCGTACAATATTTGTGACTTGTGTATACTAAACAATAAGTATTCACAATAAGAGTTATTGTTTAGCTTGGAACAATTACATTTATGACAGATGAAATGTTCATATAGGCATACAATTTTACGTTGGAGATTTAAGTGTCAAGATTATATTATTATAACTTAAAAGGTCATAAATTTTGTAAGTGTTTCATCTCAAATGTGTTACATAATCATTAAAATAATATGTGCTGTGTATAAAGCGAAATAAAAGCTTTTCAAAGGTTATACTCGGGTTTACTTTATACATTATTCCCAAATTAGAGTTAATATTTAATAATAACCATAATTAAGAACAGAAATTAGGAACATTAATTTTTTCTGCGTCCAGCTATATTAGTTTTTAGATGGGTTTATCGATGGGTAGGTACTTGAGAATTTAATCTCACGCAGTGTTCCAACCAACTAACCAACCGACCAAATACCTAAACTTCCTTTAGTACACCCAATGACTAGAGCATAGGTTAGATTAGATTAACCTAACCTAAACACGGATTATATGAGTGGTAAAAATAAAATACAGATGCTTTACGTATATTGAAATTTAAACAAACGTTAAACGGATACTAATACATAAAAGCATATGTATAATGTTTAAACATGACAATCACTCTGGATGTTTTTGTATTTTTTATTTTTTTTTGCAATTTTTATAATTTTGAATAATAACATTGTTATAAGATACACTATATATCGTGTATTGATGTTTTTTACCCGGATTTTAAATGACAGCCTACTCATAATCCATTATTGTTCTAATAGAATTTGCAAGTTTTTTGTATTTGATATAGAATACAATACAGCATTATTATTAATTATTTATTACTGACGAGGTACGGGATGCTAATAAAGTATTTGGAATTTTAGTCTGTACATCCAATTTTCAATTCTACATATTTAATTTTTTTACACAGTTTAACTCTATTTTAGTTGTTTTATCCTCCAACATTCGAAATCACCCTTAAAATTAAAACGCAAGACATAGAATAATAACACATATTATTTTATGTTTTTCTACGTTTTATAATAACCATACAATTATACAAATGACAATAACAATAGTTTCAATATTTTAAAATTATAATAAAAACAAGCACTTCAATCTATAAGCTCAATAATGAATTATGGTTATATGTATATATTATAATACTTACCCATTTGATATATGGGCTGTATTTTGTATACAATACAATAACAATAGTATGTTTATAAATTATAACTAAATAATCATATTAATAATATTATCTAAAATTTTATCTGACTGCCACCTAGGAATTAAAAACAAAATAGGAAAGCCTTTTGTGATATAAAGTATATATACTTAATATCATATATATATATATATATATATATATTTATAGTAATATTGATTAAGTTGTTTTTGTTATATTTTATGTTTAATATTACACTATAAAATAAATTTTGCGACTTATATTCATTTTTTTTTCTATACAATTTCAAACGAAGGATTATAAAGTTCGAAAAATAGAAAGTAAGTGTAGGAAGATAATAATTAAGAGTATAATATGTAATGTGTAGGTGAAATGGATAAGAAATCAAATTTTGTACATTTTCATAGATCACCTTTTAATTGAAAAATCTGAGCCTATGTATATTATTAAATAGAATGTAAGCATAGGTAAATCTTATTTGTCTATTGATACATCAAAATTTGCAACACTTTAATTTTAAAGATAAACATAAAATTAATTTTAAATGGTAATTAATACTAATGTTAAGCTCATGGTCTGACAATATATTAGGCAATTAGACTAACGATTATTTAATAATAATTGATTGGACGGGAAAAATAAGCTGTTAATCCAATTATTTGCATTATTGGGATGTTTCACTTATAAATATTAACACAACAATTTCCACACAAAAATATAATGCTTTTAGAAGACAACTAAATCACCTGTTTTTTCTGGGAATATTGTAAAAATTAACCTACTAAAACAATATGCATAATACAGGTGGGATTGCCAGGACCGTTGTCCTTGTCACTCTTGTCAGTTGTCAAAGACAGACATTCTCCTGTATCTGTCCTCATTATATTTTATGAAGGTACCTATGCATTATTAACTATTATTCCATTGCACATGTTATAATACGTTTTCGTGCTTTTGATAATAAGCAATAACTATGAATCAATATGTCACCCACGAAGGATAAAAGGTAATTGGGTAAATTAACAATGTTCAAAATAGTGTTAAAAACAGTATTTATTACTACATAACGGATACAAATTTTTTTGAAGTCGTAAAAATTATTTTATATATTTAAAAATAAGTAACAACATTATAGTATACTTTTAATTGAAAAATGAATTTAATTTTACATTTATTAAATCTTAACAGACGCCAAGCAGTTTCATTCATTATTCATGTCGACGTTTGGTAAATGATATTACCATACGATAATAATTTTGGTCCAGCGAAAGAAAAATGAAATACCTACCACTAATTTGATTTTTGTTTAATGTTTTCTGTGTTATTTCTTGGAACTTGAAATCAATAATAATGTTTGTATGGCAATGTTTCAGTGGATATAAAAAAAAAATAAAAGTTGTTGTGCGAAGTTGTTAACCATTAGAGTATAACATAATACGTATAGCACATAATATACCGGCCTATTATAATATAATGTTTAATACTTATACGTACCTAGGTATAATGTGGTACACGATATGAATTCAAAACGGACCACGGTACATCAAAGTATTTCGTCCGTGATATTCCCATCTCCCATAGAAGAATAAAATAATAACAATAAATTCAGAGACTTTAGATTTTATCTAATTGAATGTAGGTGCCTATAATACCATAGACATTATTCCGTGAGTTCCTCAATAACTATGATAATTTATCTAGTTTTCCAACTGATGAAACATCGGATTGATAAACCTTATCATGTAATCGCTTCGCGCAGCACCCTGTTCAGTAGGCGTGCTATCGGATTCATCGAGGAGCAATCAGATTGTCCACCTGAATTTTAGAATTTTCGAGGAACATCGAAAAACATCAGATGACCAATCTGATTAACCATCTAGTGTATTGAGGAACACCACGGATTATGTCTATGGCCTACACAGTGGATTTTTCATGGACTATATAAATATTTTATTATTCAATAAAAAATTTCTATTTTATCATCATAACTAGTACGTTACGTTTATTTTTCTCCATAGATTATTTCTAGTCATAACTCATAAATTATAATTCAATTTCATTATTATGTTTGAACAATTATTTCAGTAACTTATCGATATACTTTGAATAGGTAATTATAACGGTCGACGTTCAATTAATTTATCAATGGAGCCATAACGGTTTTCTTCGAGACGTATTAGAACATAATATTATTCAGCCGACGTTAAAGGTTAGTTGTTGTAATTTACATATTATTGGTTATTACATTACATTTAAAAAATAAAATCGATTGTTCGTTTTGTATTTTTGTTTTATTTGATGAATTTCCAAATTGTTACAAGAAATAATAATTCTTAGAAACAGTTTTATAAACAAAATTTAGCTATTATAAATAATTATTAAGCATTAATCGTTTAGCTTTTATTTAATAATTTTCTTACTTGTAAGTTGTGATCTTCATTTGTTAATTTTTCTAAAATATATCAAAGGGCCTGCTGTGACATATTAATGAATGTGATAAATAATAATATACAAAATAATATTTAGAAAGTTTTATCATTTATAATTATTATTTTTAATTCGTAGTATCGACTACCTATCTAATTTTATATTTTAAACTAGTATAGGCTTAAAACAAGAGAAACTATAGGTATAGCCCACAATATTATAAACTCTACGATGTAGATTTATATAAATATTAGATAACGATGGTGACAACACTAATAATTAGCAAGTGGTTTATTTTAAGCTTTAGAGTAAAATACAGAAACTGTATGCAAGATACAGTTTCTTTAATACATTCATAAATATTTAAAAAATAACCATACTTCCTAGGCTTTATCGCATTTTTTAATTTTATTTAACCTATATATACAACCAACTATATATTATATAGGATGATCCACTGAGCCATTAAGGATGTTCCTCCTAATTTTTGCTTATATCTTGCGTTTTTTCAAATTCGAATTCTATATATGTTCAAGACCATATTTTTCAATGCTTAGATTTTTAGTATAATTTATCTTGTGGTAATATCATTTTTCAAATAGAAAAAAAAATTTTTTACGCTATAATAATTAATTTGTTAATTTTTCTGGAATTTTAGATGTAACGTAGTTAAAAATTCATAGTTGTGTTTTCGGAATTATTTAAATTTAGGAGTAGAATAAAATAATTAGTATACTATTGATATTCATCTTTTTTGTCATTATAGCTTCAACATAACACAAGAAATTCACATTGTGTACGAATAGCCGTATAGATACAATAAACATTTGATAATATTATTATAGCAACAATGATAGGCATATATAAATGCGCGTTATCTCGAAGCAGTTGGAATTAGCGATAAATTATTATGTACTATAGAAATTAAATTTTAATAATCTGTTATACAAATAAAGAAAATTATTCAAAGCACTTCATAAATAAAGTTGAATAATTCCGAATGTACTAGTTTGAATGTTGACTATGTAACAAAAAATGTTGAAAAAATAAACTGTATAATTTACATAAGAAAATGGTGTTTCTACTTGAAAAACATAAGTTGATATTACTGCAGTATATTTCTTTATTTGTACAAAATATCTATGTATTGGAAAACATGGTCTTGTAAGTTGTAATATACCTGTATACCTACTTACATTTTTCAAAAATCAGAGTTTGAAAAAATGCAAGGTATAAAGCAAACAAACTAGCAAACAAATAAGATGAACATCCCTTATGGATCATCATATGTATATAATTCGTCACCAATTTTAAAATAGATTTTCCCTACACATATTCAATATTTTATCATTCGAATAATTTTTGGAAAAAAATGTATCTAATACTAATGATTTTAATATTCATAATCAATGTATATATATATATATATATATATATATTACAAAACACAAGAAAAAATAATAAATCTAGACAATCATGTATAAAAATATAAGCACCATTTACAATTATGTATTAAATCTTAATTCTTAAGAATTCTACGATGGAATTAAATCACAAAATATATATACCTAATATATTTATAAAATATACAAGTTATTTAATTTAAATTTGAAACACATTTTTAAAAGATGACTATATTATGTTATTGCTAAAAGGTTACGTATATTACCTAATGTGAAAATAATTGGTGGAATAGGAATAGGTACTATAGGAATATAGGATAATTACTTTGTAGTGACGAGTAAAATGTGTCGTTATATTTTTGAATTGCTAATGATTTTAGAATAAATTACGGATTTAAGTTATTCAAGAAAATTCTGGCGTAATTAATAATTTTTAAGCAAACATTTAGAACAATGTGAACAATGAAAATAATATGTATTGTTATGTATACAAATGTTCGTAACTGTTCAAAAGTCGCATACATGCAGGATGTGTTTGTAAATTGTATTAGTATAAATAAACACAAAATATGGTAAATTTCTCCACGGTATTTATTTTTAAAAATATAATTGAGGAAACACTAAAAATTAATATTGTATTCCAGTGGTGAAATTGGTTGTAATTTGTAACCCATTATAGATATCCATAGTCATTAATAACAGATATATTAGTCGTGAAACTAATCAGCGTTTATAGAGTGTACAAAGGTTACTTAGTTGGATATGTTATGTTTAAATATTAAGTATGAACTCAAGTCATACGGACTAAAAAAAAAGTATTGTCTTCATAATATGGAGACAAGATAAGTACTTTACATTATTTCAGATCAGTTGGATTTATATTTTTTAATAGCCTAATAATAAATCATACATAGAAAACTATTAATAAAATCACGTATTTAAATTGCAGATGAAATCAATAACTGAATTAAGTATATAATGCGTCTTATAATATTATCACCACGAGTTAGTATACTTTTAAAAATTTAATTGTAATGTAAAAAAAGTTAAGATGAGATGGTAAAGCAGTTGTAATTTGTTTGTATTGTTAATATATAGATACTAAGAAATATTTAAATACTGTAATTTTAAACTATGGACAATCTTATAAATTATAATTCAGACCAATAATACACAAAAGCACCATGTTCTGTGATTGTAAATTAATTTTTAATACCGTATATCGAGTTAAATTTTTATATAATTTTCAAAATGACATATTTATATGTAAACACAGCTTTTGCGTTATGTTTTGGAAATATTCTCCGAGATATTTTAAGCGTGTAATAATTTAGATTAAAATATCTTAAACAGAATGTTTTAAATCTTAATTCATATAGGTATATAAAAGTTTCAGTAATTATATTCTTATAATCGAATAGGTTATAAATGATAAATTGATTACCCAATTTACATCACATTTTATAATCCACTGATCTTCACGATCAAAAACAAATGTATTTCATGCGTAGATGTTAAAAAGTTACAATTAATATTTTTGATCTCGAGTGTTAATATCAACCATGATATTTTTATTTATTTGAATGTTAAGTTTGAATAATACTTCCGCTTGTCAAATTCCAATCGAAACTTTATCAGTGTATCCGGATTATACGATGCTATATATACATACGTTTCTCCTTTATGCTTCACATTAATGTATACGATAACACCAATCGTTATACAGCTTTTTTTCTTGTCATTAATATTTTCGGAAATTATATGATATTACATGTATTAATTAGTTCTAGATTAGTCTTTAGCCTCGAATTATGTAGAAGTTTTTAACAGGTATCTTCAATGGAATTTGAAAATAACTAATAGATATAGCGAAGAGTATGTGAACACCCAGATGATATCAATTACCATTTGTGACTTAAGTAGAGAGTTCATATTATTTATTGTAGATAAAATATAATATGTTGTCAAAAATAAAATAATGTATGTTGACTGTAAATACCTAGTAAATATTATAAGTATGAAAAATGTTCTGCCACGATTTTAAGTTGTTGTTTAAAGAAGTTTATAGTAAATACTAAGATTCACAATAATTGCATAAATGGAGTTAGGTACATACGAGTACATGGAAATAAATATTGACGTTTGATGATTTTAAAAATAAATACTTATAGTTGAAAAGTTTAATAATATGATGTAGGTTCTTCTTGTGCACATATATTCAGGTATTATTTCCTTATTTATAATTATAAAAACCAAGAACGTTGAAATTATATCATTGATTGCATATGAATAATATTAAGTAATTATTGTATACACTTATAATTTACTTTTAAATTACACATTTTTAAAACAAAATACATTTATGATACGGTATAGATAAATTAACACAGTTCCAGATAGTTTAATCATGTTACTCTCATAACTTAAATGTATAAAAGCTCTATTCATTTTCATTAATTTCCATCAGACGTCAAATATTCATACTTAACACCGGTTATCAATCATTAGAAAATCGCAGAGTAAACCAAAAGTAAACAATAATAATGCAACCAATACATAATAAAATGTTCTTGGTAGTCGTCAGTAAATGTTTTGCTATATGTTTAGCTGATGCACATTGGAATACATTTCTGGGTGGATGATATAAAATAGGCGATACACGATGTGTTTGACACTTTGATTTTGAAGTTTGAACATAGTACGGATACATAAGGATTTAGTTGGTTCAATAAGAATATTTCACACTTATAGGTTATTATCGACATTAAACCACTGATAACCTATATCATAAATATAGTACATTGTAGATATATAAAGTTTATAAGACTTATACATGATTAAATTAAAGCATTGTATCTCATATTCTTATATTCCAATGATAATCAGCTTAATGGGAAATTTCAGGCCAAAATTCCACAGTTCACATTTATGATGTTTATCAATTTTTTAGGAGATTAATTTTATTATCAATAATAGTTTTTGCTATTATCCACTGTCTCTTCATCTTCAGTTGATACTGTTATTAGATCTCCAAAATAACTTAATGATGATTAATAACATTCACGATATTTTTCATGTTAACCATAACTTGATATAAATTCCCTTAATTACGGAAAACAGAGAGGGGTAGATGATTGAAATAGAACATGAGTTATATAATACATAAGTAGGGTCCGGATTTAAATGCACTAGAGACCACAGAAGTATGCTCTAAAAAATAGCCAAAAATGCCCTTAAAAAATGCATTTTGCCACAAAAATGATCTTAACGTAACCTCAAGCGTCAATAAATTAAGATAAGATAAAAACTAAATGGAAAAATAAAGATTGAATATGTGTATGGAAAACCCCAGTAAACCTACTTAAATTTCAAGAAAATAATTTATCTTTAGATAATATTTTGAATAGGCTAAATTTTATTGTACATTGAACAGATATGCATTAAAAACCAATAAAATGACCCAATAAAGGTTCTCACACACTGCTGCGGTACGCGATACGGTATCGGTACGGTACACTATTTTTTCGTGTACCGTACCGATACCGTA